>PISX010011222.1:0-66352 GCA_004024625.1 Mellivora capensis
TCTCTCTCTCTCTCTCAAATAAATAAAATCTTTAAAAAATATATGTGATAGAGAAATTAGAAGCATTTATTTTATTTGGTTTCTCTCTTAGTATAAGGCAATGCAAAACAAAACAAAGGTCATAAGTAATATTAATGTAATGACTTAACAAAACCTTTCTTCGTTGTAATCTTCACACCCAGCCTTGCTGTAAAGATTAATTCTGTTTTCCAGAGAGTAAAATAGAGATGTAGAGTTGGAACAAAAGATGCCAAATCACACATCAACTAATGAGTGGAGCATCATGTCCACTAATAATTCCCCCACTTTCTCAATTAACTGACTGAACTGCTAATTGTGTTAGTATACCCTGTGAGCCAGATTCTGAGCCAGGTGTGGGTATATAGTGTGAAGAGACAGCCATGGTTTACATTACAAGACTTAGAGGTTGGCAGCCAGATTTCCTATTTTTCTTCTATATCATTCTTTCTTATACTGATTACACCGAATCTCTCATATTAGAAAACCATTTTAGTCATGAAAAATAGGGTGATCTTTTTTAATAAGCAAAAGATATTAAATTTTTATGACAAAGGATATACTTCAAGAATTCCATTCATCAACTATATCTATGAGTTGGGCATTCACCTGGGTGCTGGGGAGAAAGGGATGAATAAAACAAGAGCTCTTTGTTAGACACTAATGGGAAACACAGAGTAATTTGAATGCCAAAAGAAAATACAAGTACTTTCCTATAGGAGGGTGGGGGACTTTGAGTTTCTCCTGTTTACATCCTTGGTTCTTAACAAAATGCCACATGGTAATATTTTAAGAAGGATTTGTGGAAATAAAGTAGCAGTAACTTGAGTAAGGGAGCTAGGGAAGATCTTAGGGGAAAGGTGGCATATAAACAGGCATCTAAAAAATAAAAGTTTAAAATATCATCTCATCTATATTTAGAACTAATAGAATAAAAGTCAACTAACTGGAGGTAGTTGGTTTCTTTAACTTTCAAAGTAAGATGTTTCAAGCTCCTAAATTGCCCACAATCTAATAAACAATACACGACTGATGTTGTCACTTGAAAGCAGTAAGAAAATGCCTGTACACCTTAGAAAGTTGACTGACATATAATACGAAGTTCAAACCTATTATCCAGCAGATGTGAAGTTTTATATTTTTTAAACTACACCAATTCTCCTGGTTAAATTCAAAGGCCATAGCAACTTTTAAATGTATTTTCTAATTTTTAGATTATCTTGTCAAAATAGAAACAACTTTAAAATTTCTATTTTCAAGCTTTTTAAAAAATATATCTTTAAGAAACCCCTGCTTATTAAGATATACCATTTTGCTTGTGAGATCAAAGACTCTAAAGCAATTTTAATGTCTTATATTCTTAGAACTTTTCATAGCACAATTTTTGTACTAATTCTCAAGTACAGAAGATATTAGCAATTATAAATTTCAACACAACAGAAAGCTGATTAGAAGTAGCTCAGCTTTTTTTTTTATTTTTCAGGAGGATTTCTAAAACTGAAAAGAAGTCAATTAGTTTGTTGTCTTTCTTACAACACTTAACTTTGAAAACTATCAGCCTTAAAGTGGTTTGGCTTTATTCCATTTATGATTATAGCAAAAGATTAGTTATTTTCCCCAAATTGTTTTGTACATTTTTTGCTCAAAACTACTAAACGGAATGGGGTGATACAACTGTTCAATTTCAACAAAGATAATCAAGCAGTTTATGATGAAGAAGCTAAGAAATAAGGGGCAGAAACAGCTATAAATTTGTCGTAAAATTATGAGTATTCCGAATCTGACATTCCAGAGAGGTCTTGGTGTACATGGAGTAAAGGAATCATCCAAGCACAAACTCACTAGTCTTCAGATCAAGGTGTTAGTGGCATTTTTTGCTGCCATCAGTAGTTTTCAAAATCTTTATTGATAAGCTTGATCAGCGACCCGCAAAATTCATTAAAAAAAAACCCTCAAAACAAAAACAATCGCCCCAAACGAGCATGCGAACAAAAACCCCACCAATATCCATAAAACTACAGCTCTCTCTCACTTTCATTTCTCCCAATCATATTGCTGTTTGTATTTTACTACTCTTACCACAGCTCTGTATACAGGTAAAAGAGAGAAAATTCTACATTGGTTAGAAAATATATAATTTCTTTCCCAGTATTTGGTTTTTGGATTCTTAATTGATATGATTTACCTTTTGGCTATATGATCATGAAAACAAAAGACACCCAAATAAAAATGTGTAGTTCAAAAATATTAGTGTACTTTGTTGTGTAGTACCTCTTAAACTCTTAAAATATATACCCATATTGCATTATCTATATTACTACCACAATAATTTGGCCCACATCTTTGTATTCTTAGTTCTTATTCTAGCTTCTTCTAGACATGACAAACAGAAAAAACAACATTTATGACCCCTATTGTAGAATAAAAAAGGGGCATTTAAAAAATTTCTTAAGAACTTTGTTGCCAGGGGTAGCTGGGTGGCTAAGTCAATTAAGCATCTGCATTCAGCTCAGGTCATGATCTCAGGGTCCTGGGATCAACCCCCACCATGGGGCTCCTGTTCAGAAGGAAGTCTTCCTCTCCCTGTCCCTTCCCCTGTTTGTGTGCTCTCTCTCTCAAATATATAAATAAATTAAGTATATATATATTTATATATACACATATATATATAGTATAAATTTTTTTCTTAAAAATAAAAGAACTTGGTTGGCAAATAGAAAATATATTCACATCCATGACTTAAAATAACACCTATATACTGTTCACAGGCTTTTATCCAGAACTAAATTGTAAGTTCTGTAGGACATGGACTAGGATTTAAATAATCTTTTTATTCCTAGTATCTAGTGTAATTGTTAAGATGTGTTAATAGATATTGGGTGAATTAATAGTTCAAAGTAAGAATTATGGTTGTTTTCAAACGCATATGCCTGTTTTTCAGGCTTCCAAATAATATCCAAAAGAAAATTCCTCCTGTTCTTTGGAAGGTTAGTTTGACATATGCATATAACTATCTCTTAAAACAAAAATCTCTCCCACAGTCTGAAACGTCATATAATGGCATTGATCTAGAAGCTGCAGCATTGAAGATGGTTATCAATAAATCAGCTGATAACCTGAGATTTGATTTCATAGCATGAGTGGAGAACTTGACTTTACATCCCCTTGGCTAAATAGCTAATTCCTGAGGCTATGTAATCTCACTGTTGGAAGTTGTTCTACAATAGGAAATCTTAAACGAAATCTAGCACCTGCTCCTCAGAAGATCATTAATGAGCCAATTTGAACTTCTCTTCTGCATAATTGAAAGATTTTCTCAGATAATTCAGATCCAACTTCCCTACTATATAGCTATTTCTCTTCTAAATACCTCTGTCTGGTGTTGGTTTTAAACTGGGATATGATACTAGTAGAATTAATACTGTTCGTAGAAATTTAACAGAAGCAGCTATTATGCCCATTATCTACATTTTCTTAATCTATCATGTTGAACTATGTGAAATGGCCATTTTCATAATTGGCAATTTTGTATGGTTCAAATTAATACAAAATTATGTGTGGATGTTTTAAAAGTTAGGAAATATATTTTTACTTATGGAGAATCATAAATCATATTTGCTTCTTTTTTTAAAAGTTTTTTTTTTTATTTATTTGAGAGAGAGAAAGAGCAGAAGGAGGGAAGTGGCAGAGGGAGAAGGAGAGAGAGAAACTTGAGCAGACTCTGCACAGGCTTGATCCCAGATCATGACATTAGACCTGAGCTTAAACCAAGAGTTGTATGCTTAACACACTGAGTCACCCAGGTGCCCCCATATTTTCAAGTTTACATGTTAATATATAATTTGAGAACTACTCTCAAAAATATTCAGTACTGAATTTTATATTTCAAATGAAAAAAATAGCCATTGATTATAAGACAATGAAGCCCTGATGTAAACTTCAGAATGTGAACTCTGGCTTAACTGTGTCTTCACATTCTTATTTTCAAGTTAAGCTACATGGTTTTCTTATGCTATCATGAGGCTGGGATGGAGGGAATGGGGGAGGGAAACCTAAGTGAACAGAAATTCAGGACGCACAACCTAAATTTTATCACTGTAATTCTATTTCTATTAAGATTGAATTTTGGAGTCTGTGAACAAATTGTTCTGCAGCTTACAAAGCTATAATAATATAAATAGATATTTTGGGTGGATCGCTAGTTGTGAACTGTCTAAAGGCTCTACACTCATCTTTTGCAAAACCATTTAATCTTGCAATATTGTCAATTCTTAAGAAAAAGAAATGGGAGAATTCAGACCAGTGGGGGCTTTGAGTTGGATGGATCTTATATTCCTGAAATCATCACTTATTATTTTGTCATACTCTATGTTACTTTTGGTACAAATAACTCCAATCTCTTGTAGGATTTGAAAATTATTCTGTTGTATTGATCAGTTAATCCTATTAAAAGAGACATGAAACACTTATTCATACTTCTCTGGTATATCATTAGTAAGACCAATCATCAAAGCAGTTCTGTCCAATAGAAATATAATGTGGGATATGTGTGTAATTTAAAATTTTCTGATAGTCCTGTTAAAAGATAGAGGTGTATTTTATTTTCACAATCTATTTTATTTAACTCTATAGGTCCAAAATTTTATTATCTTAACATGTATCAGTAAATAAGGTAAATTCTCAGGCTCTTCACAATTTCTGCTTTAATTCTGTGTTCCAAAGACACTTTAAGATGGACTCTGAAATTTGGTATTAGTCTAATTTTTATTTGTCACAAAATCTAATTATTCTTTTGGTTTTATTCAACCATTTAAAGATATAAAAACCACTCTTAGATCACAAGTCATATAAAAGCAAACGGCAGGCTGGGTTTTGCTCTCGGGTTCTAGTTTGTCAACTTCTGAACTGGCACATTAGTGGGTACATAATTCAAAATGGCATTTGAAATCTATCTGGACTTAATTTAATACTAATCAATAAGACCTAGGTTAGTATAAAAATCCAAGCTATAGATAAACTGGAAAACTTCATGAATTATCACTTGATTTATGAAAGAATGAGTAAGTGAATAAATTCCATCAAGATTTTGACATTTTCCTAGAAAATAACAGGTTGTCCTCCTTGCAGTGTTATCTGACTTATTTCTATTATGGGGTTAGCTAAATGATTTTGGAGTCTGGTATCTTTTTGTATAATTAGTCTGTGGTCTAGGATTTTCTTCTCAAGGAAGAATACTCTGTACATAGGTCTACTAATTGTAGTCATTCATTTGGGAAATTTGGAGGTGGAACTTTTGGTTTCAAATATAGTCCTGTTTTGTATCAAATAAACTGATTCTAGAAAAACATAACTCTTGTTTGTGATTCCTAATTGAAAGAATTCAGTATTGTCAATATTCATTAGGCATCAAGATATACAAAAATATTTCCAGGTAGAGATGACAAAGTTCTATGGTCCAGAAAAACGAAAAACTCTTTCATCCCTTCATGATGCCCCAAATATAGAAAAAATTATCAATATAAAAGTTGTGTTACTATATAAATAAGCCTCTTTGCACCCCTTTATTTAGCTGTCCCTATCAATTCTTAGTCCAAACAAATGGAAGAAGTTAAACATTAAATCATGCTTTAATTTCAATTTTGAACTTTTAGAGCTAGATTTCTTTTTAAAGACTAAACTGCTTTAAAATAGTCATTAAAACATCATTTTTCTTTTTACCAACTATTTCTAGGGTTTAAAAGAGTCTAATAAAACCCCATAGATTAATTAGTCATGACCCAAAGTCATAATTTAAAATATTAGAATATTATGTTAATGTATTATTACATCAAAAACACATTTAACTGAAGTCTAAATGAAATGGATTATGCCCTATTATTAGAACTTTGGAATAATATCTTCAAAGTCAATGCACAATGTGCCATTTTAAAATACTTTAAATGTCATTTTATCTTATTCTTGGGAAATTGAACATATGATTCATTTCTGCCTACCTTATACTATGCATCAATTCACCTTTGTTTCATACTTTTTTGGGGAAGAAATATTAAATCTTTATTCTTCTTTGTTTATTTTCATTATCCTCTGGCTTTATGTTGGGCTTAGCATTGATCTTGAATCTTCCAGCTTTATAGGTTGTACTACAAGGTACTTTTTCAGTAAATTTCATTTATTCAAAACTCATGCCACACACTGCTGGACGTTCCTGAGATTCTTTATGTGCACATGATGGAAATGCCTTATGCTTTATGTTCTTCTTCTTTTCTTTTGCCATAACTAAAAGGTAAAAGAGAAGATAAGTAAGTCACAATATGTGATTGTGAAACTGGCAGCTCTTGGTGTACATAGGGGAGAGAAGAGGAAACAAATTACACAGACTGATTCCTGAAGGCGCTGTAGCTATACACAGACATGTTTCATCCTGACTCATAGAAGTTCAGTGGTTTTATGGTGGAGATATTCTGCAAGCCAGATGGAAGTGCTATCAGTTATATGGAATAAGGATTCTTCCAAAGTACAACTTAATCTTAAGTTAGTAAACAGAAATGGCATTAGCATCTAAGCTGCACTTACACTAGGATAGAAATAGTGCCACTTGAAACCAATTATTTTGCCAAACCAGTGGGCATTAGAACTTTATAACTTGAGACAGGAAAAAATTTTGTGTGTAGCACAATTGAGCTAAAAACCCACTTTAACATTTGAGTGCTCTTTCTTCTTTTTCTCGCTCTATTATCAAGTTACTTTAAGATCAACACTGCAGCTATGTGAAACAGAAGACTGGGTAATTTTAAAACACGAGAGAGCTTTCACTCTCAAGCAAAATGATGTAGACCCTGGCAAGCCAATCCTCCCACTAATAAAAATGAGGAAAAAAATGATATATTATAACCAGCTTATGTAAAGGCTATCAGAGAGCTGTGGAAGCACAGAGGACCAAAGGAATACATTTCCAGAGAGTAGAGAAGAAAGAAACTCTCAAAACAAAACAAAACAACAACTGACTAAGAGTCTATCTCTCTGCGAAATTTGGTAGTTCTGAGTATAGGTCATTTCTGTTTCAGAAGAAGGCAGTACATCTACTACTGTATATATATGAAGGAAAACACAGGCACATAATAGAAAAACATTATTATTTTGATTTTGTGTTAAGGCTAAATAGAGGGGTGGTATCAAGGAGAAACCAGAGGTGGTTTCGGTTTTTCATAGGCCTGGAGGGGGGTGGTGGGAATTAGGGGCAGGAGGAACCTTACACATACTGCTGTTCTTAAGAAATACCCTGAATTCCGAAGATTGATGCATAGGGAATCTATAATACGAAATAAAATATTTCCGAAATACAAAGTTTATATTTCCAGTCTATAATATTTATGTTTTCTCTCATTTTCAAAATAATTTGACATCACTTATGTTAGTTTATTGTTTTAAGATCAGATTGGGAATTATTTGTAAGTCCTTTATTTTTTTGGTTAATATATTTATTTTTCAATTTTTTTTATTTCTACTATTTTTTCAGATTTACTCAATTCTTCACTTTTAAACCTCAGAAACTGAATATTCATTTACTTTCATGTATCATTACTCTTAAATCATTTCAAAATAAAAATAAAATACACAGAATACATTTTAAATAGAAATGAAAGTACTTAAATTTTTATTATACATTTTAATGTTCTATTTTTAAAGTAAGCTGTTAAAGTTATTTATCTGTATGTAAGTACAACCTTGCATTTTTCCTCAAAATTTTGATATACATTTTCTCCCAAATGCTATCACTTTAATTTTTTTAAAGATTTTATTTATGTATTTGCCAGAGAGAGACACAGCGATAGAAGGAACACAAGCAGGGGAAGTGAGAGAGGGAGAAGCAGACTTCCCTACCAGCAGGGAGCCTGATGTGGGGCTTGATTCCAGGACCCTGGGATCATGCCCTGAGCAGAAGGCAGATGCTAAATGACTGAACCACCCAGTTGCCTCTCATTTTTTTTTTTTTTTATCAAATAAATATTCAGATGTGAAAGTATATTTTAGAGGATATTTATGCTGTGTGGTTGTGGCGGTGTTGCATAAAGGGGGTTTTCACGAAGTATTCTGTAGCATTGAAGTTCAATATATATATATTTAATAACGTATTTAGAGAATGATACTTATAATTTTCTCTTATATTCAGCAATTTTTAGTTTTTTAACCTTGTACAATATTGTTTTTTATAAAATAATTCAGGAGTTTTTGGAAAGAATAAAACATCACATATATCACTTCATTCAACTTTATTTTTTATTCAGATTTTCCATATCTTTTGTAACTTAATGTAACAGATATATAGAAATATAATAATGTCTCTGTGTCATGTTTCTGTGTTTTTCTTCATATATACATAATAGTAGATGTACTGCCTTCTTCTGAAATGTATATGACTTATAAAATGAAGAAAGTTCTAGAAAAATATTCAATTCATGGCCACATTCATGTAGAAACAAGACTAAGTCGTGTTTCTTTTCCCAAATTCCTACTTTTCATAAGTCAGATTTTCTAATCATTCTATCAAAGTTACAATTTCCTCTCTTATGATTAGATTCGTATTTTTTTAAACTCTCTCTTCTAAGGGAATTTACTGACTTTGTCTTTTTTTTTTTTAAGATTTTATTTATTTATTTGACACACAGAGAGAGATCACAAGTAGGCAGAGCAGCAGGCAGGGAAAGAGGGGGAAGCAGGCTCCCTGCTGAGCAGAGAGCCCGATGTGGGGCTTGATCCCAGGTCCCCATGACCTGAGCCAAAGGCAGCGGCTTAACCCACTGAGCCACACAGGAGCCCCTGAGTTTGTCTTTTTCATGTTACTTCATCTTCTATACTGTCTGTTCTACTTATGTATTGCTGTCTTTCAAATTATCCAAAAACTGGATGTCTTAAAATATCAACAATCAGTATGCTCATGAATCTGCAATTTGGACAGGGCTGGGTGGAATAATTTGTCCTCGCTCCATGCTGGCTTCCCAAAAGACGGTTTTAAGAGCTGGGAACTGGATCTGTTGGAGGACTCGCTGAGCAACTTCTTTTCATGAAATCTCTGGGATCTTGCAAGCGGTTTTTCCACATGGTCTCCAGAGAATGGCAGCTTCAGTGTAGTAGGATCTCTTACACGGCAACTGTTACAGGAGATGCGAATCACCAATTTCTCAAAGCCCGGACCCAGAAATGGGCACAGCGTTGGATTGGCCAGGCAGTGCAGAGCCTGCCTAGATTCAAAGGAAGAGAAAAACAAACCTCACCTGTTATAGAGTGAATAACAAAGTATTTTTTTAAAAAGGTTTTATTTATTTATTTGACAGACATCACAAGTAGGCAGAGAGGCAGGCAGAGAGAGAGAGGAGGAAGCAGGTTCCCTGCTGAGCAGAGAGCCCGATGCGGGGCTCAATTCCAGGACCCTGAGACCATGACCTGAGCTGAAGGCAGAGGCTTAACCCACCCAGGCACCCCAAAAACAAAGTATTTTTAGTCTATCATCAGTCCAACGGTTATTCAGATACCTCATCACTGTCTATAATTTAAAAACAATTTTTCATCTTTAAAGAATTCTTCTTTAGCTTGGGTTGTTTCCTTTTGGATGGCTTCCCTAAGACTTTTTAGCATGTTGCTTCCATCTCTTCTGGCTGCAGAACCGTTTCGTGGCATTGTGGTATCTTTCAATTATGCAAAAATGTCCATATCTAAAAAGATGTTGAATGGGAGTTTTCTTGCTGGCACAGAAATGGCAGTTAGAGGCCAAAGCCAAGAAAGAAGTCCACATGAACAATAAAATGGCAAAAGAACTACTGGCGCCAAACATTTTTCGTAGGCCTCACTGAGAATTAGTTGAACTGGTTATGCTATCCCCAGCCATTACACAGCATGCTATGAACCTTTGCATAAAGACCAGGGAAAGGTAAAAGCAAGTTAAAATTGCAATGTTCTTGGTAAGAAGGGGATGAGATATATGAGGGGGGTTTCCTATAATCACAGGCTAACCAAAATAGGATTTCAAATGAATAATTCATAGAGAACAAAGGTGCCTAACAGAAAAACAAAATTGTCCTTTTTCTCAACAACTGAATGTGAACTCATTCACTCTAGAAATGACTTTTGAACAGTGACAAGTATGGTGAGGAGGAAAAAATAAATTCCGTATTTGTACACCATTGTCTTCAGACAGTTTAATAAACCATTATACATACTGTAAATAATGACTTGAAATTAAAAATAAGAATTGAGCTGGTTTTGGTTGATAATAGATGTATATCTCCATTCAAAATTTTTACAAAGAAATTGTTTTGGTGACCTCGGATGAAAGGAAAAAATATTAGTGAGCATCATTTGAGGATTTACCATGCAAGAACATTATGAGAAAGTATACATTTTGGTAATGTCTGTTTTCTTAATTTGTTTGTTTTTTAAGTTAATGGGGATCCAAATGTTGTTTAATGAGGATTGTGCAGTTAAATACTCTTTAATTTAAGGGATCATTTGGATTCTATTAATGTTTTACTCTTAACACTTAACAAAAATACTGTATACTCCAAAGAAAGTGAAGAAATGACATTGTGTAAAATTATCAATTGATGCGATACTTTTTGTATTTGATTTGGTACAAAATGGTTCCTTTGATATTACACCTAGCAAAAATTCCACCAGTTTTCTGATATACGGGTGATACTTTTCCTTAGCTATCTTTGCCAGTGTAGACATATGTCCCCCATGTTTTCATAGTGCATAGATAATTAAATGGGAATTTTGAAGCAAGATTAAGGAATTTATCATCAGCCCATGAGTCTAATCTTCTACTTTTGATTTATGATTTGAATCATGTCCATTTATCTTTAGGGAAAAATATATGAAAAATGGAAAATACATGAAATAATAGCATTTTTTTTTAAAGCCAGAAAGACACATTATGTCTTAGCTGGCCCTGAGGAAATCTCTTCTTAAACTATTTATCATTTACGGTAAAGTTCACTTCACTATACATTTTAAGCTTAAAACAAAAGTACAAAATTTCAGTTATTTTATTTATGTGGCATACGCTTTAAGGTAAATGGAATGCTCCATATGTACAAAAGAAAAGAATCATCTGAATGATAACTAAAGTACAAATGTTTGTGAAAACTTGAGGAAATCCCCTGAGGTATAGCTAAATTATACATTTTGTGTGTGGTATTTAAATGGTGAGAAATCCAAAAGAAATTTTTAGAAATTTGTCCATTTTTTCCTTATTGAAATGTAATACACTGAATTTAAAATAGGAAAAGGATCATCCGTGTGATGGTTTTTAAGAACAGAACCATTTCAAAATAGAATATTTATTTAGAATCTGCCCTTTACCAGGGATTTTATTTCCTTATTTTATGAATTGGTCAAATCTTTTCTTGTAATACCATTGTTTTAAATTCTTTCTTCTAGAAATGAAAATTTTAAAAGTTAAAGTCATAAAATGAAGTTAGGCTAACTTCATAAATGAAGTTATGACTTTCTCATATTATTTAACAAAAAGTAAGGTGCAAGCAACAATTTACCTGACTTATAACTGGCCATGACAATAGTGGTTGTTTACTTCCCCAAGGCACTGTTTCTGCTTTTTCCAAAGGGGAGAATTTTCTTTAGATCTCCTCTGTACAATGCCACAGATTTGTCAGTTAAGTAGAACCGTATGTTAAGTATTTCAGAATTTAAAAACCATACTTTTATTATTGATGATGAGAGAAATAACTTTTCTTCTTCTTTTTCTTCTTTCTTCCTTCCTTCCTTTCTTCTCTCTCTCTCTCTCTCTCTCTCTTTCTTTCTTTCTTTCTGCTTTCTCTCCTTCCTTCCTTCCTTCCCTCTTGTTAGTTTGTTTCTTACTGGGGGGATGGGTCAATGAACATGTTCTTGAACAGAATAGATCCACTGCCACATTGTAGAACAAGTTCCAGAAGGGCCCAGAAGAGTCAGTTATTAGTTGGACATCCAATTAAAGACTAAACTTCTTAGTCTCCCTTCTATGTAGATGTGGGCACATGACTAAGTTTTGAGCAATGAAAAATGAGCAATAGTTAATGTGTAAAAACTTCATAGTCCTACCCTAAGCAGAAAGGCATGTGTCTCCTCTGCCTATTTTCCTCTTTCCTGCTGACTATAGTGTAGAGAGGATGGTAGGAAATGGAACAGTCCTTTCATTCCAGGGAATAGACATTCAGGAGGTGAGAGAAATAAACCAAAGGAAGTCTAGCATGAAAGAACAAGGTAAACATGGGCTTAAATGTTGGCTTTTATAATCTCATATAGTGTAAATATAAAACAAGTTACTGCACATCTTTGAGTTTAATTTTTCTCATTTGGAAAACATGGGTAATATTATGAAATTCAAGTGAGATTGTTATTATTGTGAGGATTATTATATTGTGTTGATAAAATGAGATAATGTGTGCAAACTTCACAGGACAGTGCATAGCTAAAGGAAAATATTATTTCTATCTCCTACTCTTTCCTATTTAACTTAAAGTTTGTGTTCTTGTTTTTCACAATCATTTTGCAGTAGGCATGTGAAGCAAGTTAATTACAAAAGTGTAATTGGCTGTCAATTCTACCCAGTGTGCTTTTTATCTCCCATGTAGGTTTCTGTCAAAAAGTTTGACTTGAGTCTTTTTAACATTTTTTATAGATGTCAAACATTGTGAATTTTACCTACTTGGGTACTGGGCATTTTGTGTTCTATAAAGATTCTATAAAGATTATTTTTTTTTTTAAGATTTTATTTATCTATTTGAAAGAGAGAGAGAGACAATGAGAGAGGGAACACAAGCACAGGCAGAGGAAAAGGGAGAAGCAGGATTTCTGCAGAGCAGGGAGCCCAATGTAGGGCTCAATCCCAGGACCCTGGGATCACAGCTTGAGCCAAAGGCAGATGCTTAACAACTGAGCCACCAGGCTCCCCAAGATTCTGTAAAGATTATCGAGCTTTGTTCTTGGATGTGGTTAAGTAACTTAGAATTGGTTTGATAATTTCATGTCTTGTTTTAAAGATGTGGTAGGTATTACTGTGGAAATGTTCAGTCTAGGGGTAATTATTTCCCATGACTAGGAAAGACCCTTCTGTGGATTCTGCCTTGGACCCCTAACCAGTCTGGTTGATGAACCAGATACTCTTCCTGTCCTTATGTGAGTGCCATACCCTGGTAACCCTAATCCTTTCAGGTTTTTTTTTCTCTACGTTTTAGGTAGTTCCCTCACATGATCAGTACTCCAAGGGACCCTCTGGGGATACACATAATTCTCTGTAACTGTGCATCCCTCTCCTCTCTAGTACATTCTTCTGCAAATGCCTTGCTCTGCCTCTCAGTCTCAATATCTCAACTTATGGGACACATCAAACTCCATCTCTCTTGGAGACACTTCATTTTTGTCTTGTCCTTCAAGGATATTCATTATCTGACATTCACTGTCTTGAAATCTATTGCTTTCTGTATTGTTTCTTTTTGGGTCGTTCTCTGAAAGAGAAGCAAAAAAACATAAGCCCAGTATTGAAATAGAGTGTAAAAAACTTTATGATGGAGGACTGTACAAAATATTATAAGAAGACAGAAAAAGGAGCTATAGCACTCTTTATTTTTTATTCAAAAAGTCATAGACTTTTAAAAAGAAAACAGTACTTATAAATACAGGGAAATTATATTTTATAAAATCAGTATTCTAATACAATCTGAAAGGTAGTTTTTCAGTATCTATTGGTGCATAACAAACTAATCCAAAATTTAGTAGCTTAAACATCAATCACTTTTACATATGCATAATCCCATCAAGGATTGGGATACAAATAGACTTCGAGAATAGTCTATTCCATGTAGCATCAGTTTGGATCAGTTG
This sequence comes from Mellivora capensis, assembly GCA_004024625.1. Lineage (NCBI taxonomy): Eukaryota > Metazoa > Chordata > Mammalia > Carnivora > Mustelidae > Mellivora > Mellivora capensis. The sequence continues at coordinate 13,894 of PISX010011222.1, forward strand.
GTTGTATTCAGTTGATGACTGAACTCAGTGAGGGTCCAAGATGGCTTCCTTCATGTCTATCTTGGAAAAGTCAGCTAGTAGGCTGAGTTTGTCTGGACACTTTTCCTACTTAACATGATCTCAGGGCCTCTCCACATGGTCCTTTGCATGCAGGAATGAGTGAGTGTTTCAAATATGGGAGCATGAAGAGGCAAAGCAGGTATTTTTAAGGCAAGAAACTCAGATTTGATCCTATACTAGAACATGATGGAAAAGGAAATCTCTATAATCTTTTTGTGTATAGTGATGTCCAGGAAAATCTTTAAAAGTGTTCTAAAGACTAAATTCTCAGAATCACTTTTGCCAATCTGTGGAGATCTCAAAAATAAGTGATATATAAACCTATAATATTCTAACATAAAAATGTTTTCTAGTAAACATTCTAACTGATTAAGGAAAGCACATAACAAATTGACATCCCTAATTCATAACCCAGCCATTAAAATTTAACAAATTTGAATTGATTACTCTCACAGAACAATATTTTTAAAGGGGATAAATGTGCTAATAATTTCTAGAGTCCTTAAAATAAATCTACTGAGACACCACAAATCATAGCCCCATTACTTTTATAAAAACAATACATATAATTAAAAATATTCTTGATGGATAAATAAAATGTTCAGTTCAAAACTTAATAAATCTTATGTACACAAGACTTTCAAAGTGGAGGACTGACTTCTACGGGGAAAAAATCCATAAATTAAAAAAAAGGATGCTAAATTGTGGTTAACTATTTTAAACTTAAAATGGGATGTCAGTCAGGCACCTGGGTGGCTCAGCCAGTTAAGTATCTTGATCCCAGGGTTCTGGAGTCGGCCTGTCCCACCCCCCACATGAGGATCCCTGCTCAGAGGGAAGCCTGCTTCTCCCTCTCCCTCTGTCCCCGACCCTGCTTGTGTACTCTCACTCTCTCTCAAATAAATAAAATCTAAAAAAATAAAATCTAAAAAACCCCCCCAAAAAAACAGGTTATAATGGTGTTCATATAGCCCTAGTTTTACTATGTGTTTTTATTCTTATGTTCTTTTCATACTTGACTTTTAACATGTTACTTAGATAAATTTATAAATTTGTTTTCTTTAGAATGAATTTAAGAATAGCGTTTTTTAAAAAATAATAGCTCGTTCCTCATGTCCATAAAATATTGTATCAATAAATTGAACAAACTGTTTGAGAATGAAGTTCAAAAGAATGAAGTTCAGACACACACTCACACACACACACACTTCCCCCATGATTGTGAATGGAAGGCTCTGAAAAAAGAGAGGTAACAAAAAAAAGAAAGAAAGAAAGGTAACATGTATAGTTCCCCTGAGTCCTATACTAGGGCCAATCTTATTTAGCTTCTGTATAAATGACCTTGAAATTGGAGTAAACCTGACCATACCTTGCTTTAAAAACAGTAGACAGAGCAGAGTCGGGATAAAGCTACAGGGAAATCTTAATAGAATATAGCCGTGACTGGGAATGTTACAGATGAAATTTAATGTGGTACAGTCTCATTTTAACATCACAAGGGAAAATGCAAGCATGTGGTGGTGGAGGAGGGAGAAATAGCATATATAATATAAAGCCAGGAATACAGGTGTTTTCTTTAGTCCAAATAATTTCCTAAAATGCTGTATGTTGTATGATTATGTACACTTTGGCGATTCGCATATGGATTCTAAGAAACAGAAGTAAACGTATAGATGATCACTGTTAAAGCAAATATCCTGTACGTAAAATAAAAACTCGGATTCATAATAATTACACATGAATACATCTAGGATTGAGGGTTTGTTTTTGTTGCCCTCATTTTCATCTATAAGATAGCAAAAACTCATATAAGAAACTGAAAATGGGGGCGCCTGGGTGGCTCAGTGGGTTAAAGCCTCTGCCTTTGGCTCAGGTCATGATCCCAGGGTCCTGGGATTGAGCCCCACATCAGGCTCTCTGCTCAGCAGGGAGCCTGCTTCCTCCTCTCTCTCTGCCTACTTGTGATCTCTGCCTGTCAAATAAATAAATAAAATCTTTAAAAAAAAAAAAGAAAGTTAAGTAGACAGAGTAATCCTAGTTTCTTCCTTGACTCTTTCTCAACTTAAAAGCTTTGACTCTGGGGTCAAAAGCCCTGAGATCAAATTCAAGCCCTAACACATGATGTGAAATTAGACAACGTTCTGCTCTGGTTTCTCTCTTTACCTGATATAATTCATGTAGGGAAGTTAGAACAATGTTTGGAACATAATAGGTATTCATTAAATGCTAGGCACTGATGATATGGATAATGTTGGTAATTATGCCTTCCTGCCTAGACATGTTTATAAAAAATTGGAACTGCCAGGGGTAGAGAGTAGCGACTTATCCCTCTGCTTCATGATGAAGAGGATGATGCTACTGAACAGAGATGAAGAAGAGCAATTTCTAAAAAAAAAAAAAAAAAAAGAAAGAAAAGCAATTTCTTACCAGTGGTTTTTCTCTAAGAAAATGACTATTAAAATTTTTATATGAAACTTTTTATGTTGCTATTTACAGAGAAACAGATGGTGGTGATGATGGTAATGATGATAAACACGATGATGTGATGAAATTATCATTACATATATAATTATACATGTATATTTAAATGACTGCTTTCCTCAAGTGAGCCATATCATCCTTTAATCCAGTTATGCCTCTCTATGTTATATCTTCTTAAGTAGGTCTTTCAAATATAAAAATCAGTGAATCTGTTATTAATCACCAAGTGTCTAGAATTCACTAAATATGGTAAAAGACCCAAGAGGGTCTTGCAATATTTTGAAGGAAATAAATCCTCTGTGGACAAGACATTTAACAGATTTACCTGTCTATTTACTACCTACCTGGCACAGGGCCTTTGCTTAGTAAATCACTACTTAAATGTGTATGTAGTATATAAAAAACCCAGTAACTTATAGAAAGAATACTTGTGGAATTAGACATACCATATATTGTTAATTGAATTATTATAATCCATCCAGAAAATTGGAGGACTAAAAAAAATCACCCGGGGCACCTGGGTGGCTCAGTGGGTTAAAGCCTCTGCTTTCAACTCGGGTCATGATCCCAGGGTCCTGGGATCAAACCCCACATCGGGCTCCCTAATCTGTGGAGAGCCTGCTTCCTCCTCTCTCTCCCTGCCTGCCTCTCTTGCCTACTTGTAATCTCTGTCTGTCAAATAAATAAATAAAATCTTAAAAAAAAAATCACCCAGATATTTAAAGCATAGTCTTTTAGGTGAGCCACATCCCTGAAACTCTTTAAAACAAACATTTATTTCTAACCCACATTCATTCTACACAGACCTTAGTCCCTTCCCCTAGGAAGGCTGTTATCCTGAATATTCCACATTGTGAAGCAAAACAGGAGAGAAATATAATTAAGTTTATTGGGAAAAAGGTTTTCTATGATCAAATAAATTTGAAGAATGCTAGGATAAGCTGAATTAAATGAGTTTCATTTCTGCAGGACTTCTCAGGCTGTCAAATATGGTCATGTGAATTGGTAACATTTCCAAAACAGACTAGAATATCCCATCCTTCCCTTACTCTAAGCATCTCGCTAGGCAGTTGTCCTAAGGAACACACAGTATTCTACGGAAAACACTTATATATGCAAATTACGTGTATACCACAGATTCAAATAAATGAAAGCAGTTCTTATCACATGTGGGACTATCCTATAGGGGCATTTTGGAAAAATTTGAGGTTGCTTTAGCTTTTTAGATTACTGTTTAACATATTTTAATGTATACTATTTTATCATATATTATAAATTATTTCCTTTACTTTTTCCCCTTATGTTTGACTAAAGACATTACATTGCTTATTTTTAAATATTATTTTGAAGCTACATTACTTTATCTATAAACTTTATTTCATGGCGTATAACAATATTTGTTACAAAGAAGTGACATTGAATCTTAAAGTCTCAATTGCTACTTTGAGATTATTGTCTCAACTAAGAAGCTGTCATTATTTTAGGTTATAAATACTTACAAGAATTCTCTCCTGTGTTGTTAAAAGCTTCTTATACTAGAAGATAGAAGAGATAAAGGGAAGGTAGAGAATATACTTTGGATTTCTAGAATACCACTGAGGTAGCCCTGTTCTCTAAATGACACATTGACCTCAGTCATCAAGGGGCACCTGGCAAATGGCTGCTGTTGGGAGGGGGAATTCCATAGTATGTCCTTATTTGAGCCCAGTTTCTAAATTTCTACTCAGGATCTGTCTCTTGAAAAGCTAAAGTCTCCGGGCAAACAATCTACTTGTTTACTTAGCAATTTGAGCTGTGGGTGTTTCAATTAGTTCCCTGACCATTGTTTTTAGATTAGAGAATTGTCAGGCTAAGCAAGAAAAAGTATACTTTTACTTAATTGATAAAAGGTTAGTTCAAAAAAAAAAAAAAAAAAGGTTAGTTCAAGTCTTCCTCTGAACTGTAACTCATTAATCTTCTAATTATGATAGGAGTTCTCACAGAAGTATTTAAAGTACACCCCTTTCTTAAATTTTCATATTACTTCGTGGTTTCAGCTTCATCTGTATGTGTTTCTAGTTCATTCTAGAGCATCTGGATTTCACTTTAGTGGACAAAACAATAATTTTTTGATAATTTTAAATTGGCTGCTGAAATTTAAACATGTGAAGATGTTGTAGGAATCTATGGATTTATTGCATCCCTTGAAAAACCAGAATCTGGCCACAGTGGTTGTGCATTCTCACATGGAAACAATCAGTTGGAACTGAGTAGCTTCCAGTCCTTTTGAGAAGATATATTATATCCATTCCCCTTTGTCCTGCTTATTCCCTCATGTCTCCCTAACACTGAGGCCGTTTTATTTGTCATCTGTTAGTGTGCTTGAATGTTATTCTCTTCCTACTAAAGGGGAAAATAAAGTGACTGCATGTCTCATGAAACATATTCCTATGTGTCTAATATTCAAGGTATGTCTCTGTCCAGAGAATACTGTTAAGATCCTATTTTGGAGCAACTCTGGTATACTTCACTTGTTAATATTGTCTTCTGACCCCTGAAGTCATTTCAGTTTCAAGAGTTGACCTAGGAGCTTAGATTCAACTGTCAAGATGTAGCAAATCTATTTCCTCTGCCAGCTTCATGAAATTCTATTGCTCTTTTACATTTGGTATCTTTGACTAAGTATAAATGTAGCTAATATCTGCTTATTCAGGGTTTGTTTTTGTTAAGGAAAGAAAATGAATTTTGAAATGTGTTAACAGTGTAAATATATGATGGAAGCTGTAGTTAAGATCATTTTTTAGAACAGAATATTGGCTTGAAATGGAGTACCTTAGAAGATGTGTGTAAAGGCAGATGATTGCAAGCCTAAAGATGAGTTTTAATAACAACAATAATTGCAGTACCACAAAATGCAAAAAAATGTTGTATTAAGAATCATGAGATTTAGACACTAATAAACTTGTGAACCTTTAAACAGATTACTTAGTCTCTGGAGATATTAGCCTACTCATATATGAAATGGATATTGTAAATTGTTCTCTATAAGAATGAGGTAGGATCAAATGAGAAACTATTTTAAATTATTTTAGGACAGTTTAATATTAGTTGTAAGGTTTAATTGTACCGTTACACAGAAGATGATGTATAGATTTTAAATTTATGAATCAAAAGGAAATGAAAAATAAAGCAGCCTCCAGAATTTCAGATCTAGAGAGCACCAGATTCTCCCCCAAATAATCTTTATTCTCGGGGACATAGTGGCCAAAGATGTGTCTGGGATGTGAGACAGAAGAGTTGGTCAGAATGCATCTGACAACAAGATCCACGTTGTCAATGATAGAATGACAGATCATAATGAGATGCATTAAAATGTATTGCCAACAGAATCATAGAACTTGACCAGTTGATGCATTAATGGTGGGAGTAGAAAACGCCAGGAGAACGTGCAGAGCAGCATGTGAAGCAGAAGATAATGCTGTCATGAATATTTGTCCTTATTTCTACCTGTTTTCTCTTTCTGATATACATTTTTTCATGTTGTTCAGTCCAGAGGGATGTTTTGCATAATGCTTCTATAACCTTATAGATGAGAGTGAGAAGTCTTCCAAATTAGGCCAGTCTGATCTTGTTTCCCAGACCATGGTGATTATTCTAGAGGCTGGCAAGTAACAAAGACTAGATGAGATGTTCCTTCCACGAGGTTTTTCAGATGGAGGTTGCTGAGGAAGACTTTTAAAACATTTTCTTCCTTTCTGCTCATAGGACTTATGTGATTCAAGTCCAAACCACTAGCAGCCATTCCTTTGCCTCCTTGCACATCTCCTTGGACTGCAAAAAGACAATATGGACCGTGAACTAGAGAAAGTCTCAGAAAGAATTCAATTCCTTAGTTGTGCTAGCCATTTCCACTTTCTTCCTGTGTTTTGGGTCTCTGTTCCAATTAACACCCCATTTCTAAGATAATGTGAGTAGTTTGCATGCATAGTGTTTACCAAAGGATACTGAAAATTGTCATATTAGGAACTCTAAGGGGCACCTGGGTGGCACAGTTTGTTAAGCATCTGACTCTTGGTTTTGGCTCAGGTTGTGATCTCAGGGTTGTGAAATAGAGCCCCTGTCAGGCTCTGGGATCAGTGGTAAGTCTGCCTGGGATTCTCTCTCCTTCTCCCTCTGCCCCTCTGGCTTATATTCTCTCTCTGAAATAAATAAATAAATCTTTTTAAAAAAATGTCAGGTTAAAATCTATTTTAGGGGATAATTAAGTTGTAGTTAATTTATTTAGAGGGAGGAGAGGGGCGGAGAGAGAGGGAAATAGCAAATCTTAAGCAGGCTCCACACTTAGTGGAGGAGCCCGACGGATAGGGGGGCTTGATCTCACAACCCTGAGATCGTGACCTGAGCTGAAATCAAGAGTCCATTGCTTAAGTGACTGAGTCACTCAGGTGTCCCTAAATTGTAGTTTAAATTCTCATACGTAGTTTAAACATTAGAAAGGAGAATTGGGAGATTAGATTACACAGGGTTCAATTTATTAATATGTTAGAGCAAAGACATATTTTAATTAACAAAGATAGCTGCACTTTTTTGTTGTTGCCACCAGAAAAAATTTACTCTGAGGAAATGAAACAATTTTTTTCAAAAATTTAGAGATTTAAATGCATAAAATGTGATACTTATCACAAAAGCCACCTACCATCATGGTATTTCATGATTTTAAAAGAAAATAAAATTATGCACATACTTAAGGTTGAAAAATATCTTCTGAGTACATACAAAGATTATTTTTTCTCATGCTTATCACAGTTCTATTCCCAATCATTTGAATGCAATTTACCATCGTCATAACGTTCCAAGGAAGGGCCTATAGAGATTGTGTTGTGATGTCAAATTGCTATATGAAAACAATTTTGATAAGCGCACGGACACCACATTATGATGACAAATTATAATGACAAAATGGTTTCAATGTTTCCATGGCAACCAAATTACAATGTCAAATTGATGGCAAAATGAGGTCAATACAAATCTACACAGACCAGATTGTGATGTTAAAACAAAGCAAAGCAATATCACCACAGGTCTGGGGAGGCTATGCTATGATGTCAAGATGATGGGAAAGCAATATCTAGGATGATGTCAACACAGACACAGAAAAGATGTCAGTGGAAATCTCCACAGCATCCTTCATGGTGACAGTACAATCGAGCACTATTATTAATGCAGATTTAACCAGTGGTAAAGTAAATTTAGTGAAACTGGGAAAATGAGAAGCTTATCTATTTCAGTATTCTGATTCTTAATATTATTTCATTTCGTGTTCTTAGAAACTATGTGCTTAGTCACGGAAGTTAGAGTGGAAAAACGAAGCTATGTTACTCAGTGACAGAAGTTATTTATTGAAGAATCTGTTTAGATGTAAATTACTTTCTTCATTTACAATATGATGTGAAGGGACCCACAGGGAGACAGTCTGATTAATTCAGTCCTCTCTGGAAGGCTTCACTGGCAGACTTTTCAGTGGAAATGTCTTTGGGGCATGCACACCCCTCCCCTTGGGGTGGTTGTCATACTTTTTAATTCTTCTTTCTTAAAGATGTTAAAATATTTACAGTTACATTTTTGTATTTTATAAATTATAAACCAAGTAGTTTAACACTTCCTTAAACCTTCCCTTGTCAAAAATAGTATGAAGCACCATGCTATCTTCACTGATGCAGATTATTTCCATTTGTTCTTAAATAATAAATTATGTTGATGCAATTTATCTTGAATAAGTGCAATAAATATTTTAACCTAATGCTAATGTCAATCAGTTGGATGTTAAATGCAAATGGAAGAGAACACATTTATCATGGTTTCTCAACTCAAATTATTTTTTCTTCCCTCCAATGGTAAACCTGACTTCTCATAGAAACAAGAAACAATATATTGTAGCGTGGTAAAAACATTCTGATTATTTCAAAATAAACTTTTGCTCAATTAGAAAAAGATTATGATACTTTGCTATACTGTTTGAGTCTGTGTTATTTTCCCAAGTGTAAGCCTTTCCAGGTTTGTGGATTTACCATTTTATGTAGTGATTGAGCCCACGCCTCAGTACGCATACTCATTTAACCATGTTGACTAAATTAACTGGATGATTCACTTACATTCAACAAACATATTTTAGTTGAATACTATGTGCCAGATAGTATGCAAGGTCAATTAAATCAAACGGTTTTAGAGATTTGTTTTACAAGATTTGCCAATTGTTTTAAAATGCTCATCATTTAAGTTGAATTGATTCATTGGTCTGTGAGTGCAGGAATCTCTATTCCTTAGGCTTTAGCTTCTTTTTCTTTTATTTTGCTTTCCTTTCCTTTTTAAGGGAAAGTGGATAAAATGGTATCAAGAAAGAGTTTCTTGAGACCTCTTGTTCAAATTAGTTAATGTGGTATAAGACCCCCTTTGGGTGGACAACACAGGTCTCTCCTCAAGAAATAACACCTAGGGTGCCTGGGTGGCTCATTGGGTTAAAGCCTCTGCCTTTGGCTCAGGTCATGATCCTAGGGTCATGGGATCGAGCCCTGCATTGGGCTTTCTGCTCAGTGGGGGGCCTGCTACCCCCTCTCTCTCTGCCTGCCTCTCTGCCTACTTGTGATGTCTGTCTGTCAAATAAATAAATAAAATCTTAAAAAAAAAAAAAAGAAATAGCACCTAATTTCAATCATTTTTGAGGGGTTTCAGATCCAGGGACAAAACATGCCAAGACCAGCTTATTTGTCCAACTGAAACCAGTTCAAATTACACATGAAGAAGGAATGTAATAATAAGAAGAATGATAATAGTAATAAGTACCAGTAGTATGCAGATAGCTTTCCTAATGCAGAGGCTACAGAACTTCTCTGGAATAGCAGCTCTGCCACTGTATGAAGTTCATTTATTTTATTGAATCTGGTTTTGGTTTTTTGGTTTTTTTCCCCAAGGTACTGAAGACAAATAAGAAAGGTGGGGTGAACAAGAATACTGCCTGTCTTCCTCAAGCTGTGGTTTTAGAGTCGCAGGGGAGAATACAAGAACTGTTCAACTTTGTGACACTTTAGGACACCTAAATGTTCTTATGAAGACCCATTAGGCATTCATGGCAATAGAGTCTACTTTGTATTGTGTTCCACTCAAAGAAACAATTATCATAGGACTTGTGGTATCGATGTGACAATATTTTCTCCAAATCCAAAGGACAAATGAGATCTCCCTTACAAATCGCTTTGCTAACCCATTATCACTTTGAAACACAACTTCTTAAAAATCATGGCCTACAACCATGTCAGAATTCTTAGATTTTTTTGTAAAGTCAAATATTATCTAAAGTCATATATTACCTAAAACAAAACTCTAGAAAATGAAGATAGAAACATAAATAGATTCCAGATGGAGCAGAATTACCTGAAAACACTGTGAGGGAACAAGGTAACCCAGAGATATGGTAGGCATGCAAAAGATGAAATCAAGAAAGGAGGCATACTTAAACACTCTCAATTATTCTTTATTTCTATTTCTTATCCTCTATCATATACTTTTTGAGTGTAGCTCATTATAAAATTGTATCTCTATCTCAAGTTTTCATACAACACCTTGTACAACAGAAAATTTTGGCCTTTGCCCCTAGCTCCTGGGAGGTGACTCAAAGCCCTTGGACCGTCCTTGGTAAGGGTGGCTCTATACTTGGGACCTTGGGTCATGTCTGATGGTCTATGCTAACACAGTTATTTATGTTGCAGACCTTGGGTCACGCAGTAGCAGCTTCATCCATGTGAATGAACAGCTATACCAACATGACCAACTGCCAATAAAATGCTTGCATTATTAAGCTCCAGTGACCTTACCTGTTTGGCAATACTTCCTCTGTTACTGGGAAAAGTAAGTGAGGAATCTGGCTCCCAATTAAAAACCCATGTATGGGGGTACCTGGGTCACTCAGTGGGTTAAAATCTCTGCCTTTCGCTCAGGTCATGATCCCAGGGTCCTGGGATCCAGCCCGGCATCAGGCTCACTGCTCAGCAGGAAGCCTGCTTCCCCACTCTCTCTCTGCCTGCCTCTCTGCCTACTTGTGATCTCTGTCTGTCAAATAAACAAATAAAATCTTAAAAAAACAACTAAAAAACCTATGTATGATTTTTTAGGTCTGACCATAGGCAATTGCAAAGGCTTTACTTGGCAGGCCTTATGGAGCAGAGCTGCCCTCTCCACACCAAATTTGGTGCACAGCCAGTGCATGCCAGTCTCTGAAGGGATTTGCAATCAAGGGTTCAGGCCTCTCTGGCCTGTCATGCTCTTTTGCATATTTACATTCTTAGCCCTGGCACCTTCATTCCTAGATCTCCTTCTGAGGCCTTCTACCAAGGTCCTTTTCAGGTGCTTCTGTTGAGAACCTCTTACTGGGGGAGGAGATGGGAACTTTAAGATACTTTTCCCCCTCTCATTCAGTACCTAGTACTTTACCACATCCAGTCCTTCTCTTCCTCTTCCTTCAATATCAGGATCCACAGTACTACTGGAACATTTTGTGCAGAGCTCCCTCAAAAGTGAGAGGAGCCCCATGTCTGGCTGATCCATCTGTTCTTCAACCAGTAGCTATTCCACGTGGGAAAATAGAACATGATGAGTCAATGCTTTCTTAAGCTTCAGACTGTTGATTACATCATATATAATTATGGCTTAATATTTTCATTTTGACTCGTTGCTGTGATTGGCTAGTAGGATATTTGGCAACTTGGTTTTTTCTCTCTTCTAGCTCAGTGGAACTCCTGTCAGTGACACCTCCCCCACCATCCCCAACTTCATTGGTAGAGGACAACTGGAAGCCCTGTCCTGGTTCCTGTCCTATGAGCCTTTTCCTGTTGCTAATTTCAATATGCATTTGTTCATTGTAATAAATTGTCCCATTGAGTATAATGGCTCTGCTGAGTTCTGTGTGTCCTATTGAATTACTGAATCTGAGGGTAGTCTTGGGAACCTCCAGATCATGCATTTAAAATTATATTAAGAAAACAATGTCTGAATACTGCTTTTAATACAGGTCTATATTTTCTAAACCCAAATATAAGAAATCAGAAAAAATCTCCAGAAATATATTAAAATTTTGCATAGTGTCATCAATAGGATATTACAATTGAAGGCTCAAACAGGGTAGATGTATTTAGCTATGGTGAACATGAGATATGAAAGTGATATAGTAAAATTAAAGCAGAATTATTGGCTTTACAAAATGGATTTTCCTTTTAAAAATGATTTCTGTAACTACCAATATTTCCTATAACATTAAAAGGCCAAAATTGGTATTTCATAGTTGGAAGGGCAAATAGTAGTCAACTAATTCAATGTGCATATTTTTATATGAAAAAAACATGGCACAGAAGATTTGTAAGACATGGTTAAGATTGCAAATTAAGTTAATGGCCAAGAACACTTGAGTCTTCTGACTTCATACCAGGGTTCTTTAGATAGATTTTGTGTTCAAAAATTTACAATGAAATAAAAATTTACCAAAATTAAATTTCCAAATATTCTACCACATTTTACACATAATTTTGGGAGAAAGGAGATGGAGATTTACTTCCATAATTCTTGTAAAGTCATCGGTTGATGTGTGTAATGCTGAAATACACACAAAGCATTTATTATTGTTGTTTAGGGTTTTAAAAATAGCATACTTCACATACAAGACATGGGACAAAGAAATAAATTTTAATGGCTAAATTCATATTCTTGCAAATTTGTTATTTAGACTGCAACCAATGATAAACTTTTTAGAAATATGTACTGGATCAGTAGGACTCTGCTATCTTCCCATTTCTCCAGTTTGAGAAACATGGTTCTAAGTTCTACTCAGAAGCTAAAAGACAAGAATACATGCAAATCTGGAGAATAATCTATATCCCTATGAGGATTAAAAAAGCACAGACATAAAAGAATTAAGAAACACTATGAAAACTAATTTAACTTCATAGCCTAGTACTAACCAGCATGAGCAATTGGAAAGTACAGAAAACATAGTAAAAATTAAGGAACGTGATTGGTGAAGGATTATAGTATAGCAAGACGGGCTAAATGTAGGGTCAGAATTTTCTTCTAGATCAAAATAGTTGCTAAATGTAAATTTTGTGAAAAGAACTTGTGGGAAGTAAGAATTCATGTCCCTTGGGGGTGCCTGGGTGGCTCAGTGGGTTAAGCCTCTGCCTTCGGCTCAGGTCATGGTCCCAGGGTCATGGGATCGAGCCCCGCATCGGGCTCTCTGCTCAGCAGGGAGTCTGCTTCCCCTCTCTCTCTGCCTGCCTCTCTGCCTATTTGTGATCTCTCTCTGTCTGTCAAATCAATAAATAAAATCTTAAAAAAGAGAAAAAGAATTCATGTCCCTTGGCATTCCTGATAAGAACAAGAAGAAAAAACCTAGGAAAGAAGCAAAAAAAAGGAAAGTTAGGAAACAATAATGTATATGATAGTTACTGGTTTTAATGAGTGTGGTAGTGGTGGGAGGTTATGAAAAGTGGTGTGATTCTAGATACATTTTTAAAAATAGAGCCAATTTTATCAACAGAATTGTGTAATGGAGTAGATGTTGATAGATTGACCATGCTTTTGGCTTGAACAACTTCAAGAATGGATGTCATTAACTGGGTTGGGGAGACATGTAAGAGAAGCAGTGTTCAGAATTAAGAGTTCAGTTTCAAACATATTAAGTTACAATAATTATTCAATATCCATGAGCAGATGAATAGTAGGGAGTTTTATATAAAATTGGAGAAGATGATAAAAGATGGGGATGGAAGTACAGTTGGGAGACTTCCATTTTTGTTTGGTCTTTAAAGCCATAAAACTAGAGAAGTCATCAAGGGGCTTAGTATAGATGAAAGGAAAAGAGTCCAAAGGCTAGCTTCTGGGGCATTCTGAGGTTAAGAAGTTTGGGATATGAGGAAGGACTAGTAAAAAATACTCAGAAAGAGGGACCACTGGAATAGAAGGAAAACCAAGAAGCAGTGAATTTCTGAAAGCCAAGTAGAGAATAAGTTTGGGAAAAAGGGAAGAAATCAACTATATCACATGCTGCTGATAGGTAAGTAAATAGAGAACTGAGAACTGATCATTAGGTTTAGCATCATGGACATCACTGACAAACTTGAAAAGTTAATTTTATGTTGAAAGCAAAGCCTGATTGGATGGATTGAAGGAAGACTGGGAGGAGAGAAGTTGAGGACAGGAGTATAAAAAACACTTTAGTTTTGCTGTAAGACAGCAAAAAAACCCAAATGGATCTGGAGAAGGAATTGGATTAAATGAAGTTTATTTTTTTCAAATATTAGAAATAACAGGACAGATGTATGCTGAGAGGAACAATCCAAGATTCAATAGAGAGGTGAGGTTTTATGATGCAAGTGAAATTCCAGAGAAATAAGGCTGCATTCTTTGGAGCTGTTTCTGCATGTGTGACAAACTTCAATAATCAATTCATGGTCGGTATTGTTTCAATCCACTTCACAAATGCCAGCAGTGGAATAGTTGAAGTAAATTTCAGGTCCATGTAATTTTATCCATAAGTGTCTCATTCCTAGTAATCACTAAAATTTAATAATAATTCATTAATTCAGTTTATATTTAAATATCCTTGATTTTCTTTGAAATATTTCCCATTTGTTTACTGAATCAGAAACAAATGGGGCACCTGGGTGGCTCAGTTGGTTGAGCGACTGCCTTCAGATCAGGTCATGATACTGGAGTCCAGGGATGGAGTCCCACAACAGGCTCCCTGCTTGGTGGGGAGTCTTCTGCTTCTTCCTCTGACCCTCCCCCTTCTCATGTTCTCTCTCTCTCTCAAACTCTCTTTTTCTCTCAAATAAATAAATAAAATCTTTAAAAAAACTGCAAAAAGAGAAACAAACAAAATTCACCCATTATAACAAGTCAGTAGTCTTTCTTTTAGATATATATGTATGTATATTTAAATCTATGTATAATACATGTAATCTATCTCTATCTATGTATAGAGAGAGATTCCTAAAGGTCTTTTAATCTACTCACTCTTTTCCCTTTCATTTTCTCCTTCCCTCTCTCCCTCTCCCTTTCTCTTCTGTCTTCAGGGGTTTTGTTATACGCTTTTTTCTGGAGGCACAAAAATGTCCAGTAGCCTTCATTGTAATGATATTACAATCAGTTAGTGGATTCAGTTGTTGTCAACCTAACCTGATTACTATAAACCCTCTCTTCAGCTTTTCACTTGATGGTTTTAGCAGGTGTTGACAATTATTACCCAGATTGAATGTCTTATTAGAGATTACTAATTGATAATATTCTAATTATATCATTTCTTCTCTGTTTATTAGTTGAAATACTTTTATAAAGAGAAACTTCCTTTCACCAATTATTTGGTTACTCAAAGATACTAATCATATGGTTGAAGCTGGATATTTACAAGATTCTTGTCTCCTACCAGGTTTCCGCATAGTTAGTACCCTAAGAACCCTCTAAAGATGAAATATGTGCTTATATTTTTACTATCATTATTAATTCATAGATCAAAGAATAAATTTTGTTATATTTCACTGTAGCTACTATGTATATATCAGTATAATCTGAATATCATAGTGTAATAGTATATAAAGGTATTCCTCATTCCTCTTTTACTGTGTCTGTACAGTACAGTTCTCCATTGTAGATATACCATAGTTTATTTACAGAACTCTCTATTGATAAAGCTTTGGATTATTTCCAGTCTTTAGTTATTACATATTTAATAAACATTAATACCTTTAAAATTTAGATTATTCACTTAATTTAGGATTTCTCTCCCAAGAGAACATTTGTATCTTCATTTCAGTGCACATTGACTTAACCTGGATTTCCTTACAATTAGTGTTTTCATGATTTCAATTTTTATACAACACTTCAAAAATAATATAAATTATAAGACTAGCTACTTTGTTAAAATAAAAAAAAGAAGCTATGCCTAAGACAACCACTTGGAATATATCCAAAAGTTGATTCATTTGATAACAAAATATTTTGGATGATTAATATGTTGAGGAATTCAACTGAAAATAAATCAACTCACTATCCTTAAAATGTGGTTTTAAAATAATTTATATCTTTGTGGAAATCAAAATAAGAAAAAAGTTGGTTGATAAGTTATTTGCAGTCAGAATAAAATATTATTATATCATTAGGAAGTCGCCACTCTATGTTTTTGCATCTTTTAAAAACCATATTTTGTTTATAGTTGAAATCATAAACACACATACTTAGAAGAAAAAACTAAAATTATGATTAGTTGCCTGTTCTTTTGAGAAGCCAGCTGCCTGAATGTTAGATAAAATTTCAAATGATGACTTTACTTTTAAAGTAATTTTCACATCCCTGGTTTGTCCATAGTTGTTTTTTTCCCCTTTCAGTGTTGAAAATAATCATTATTCCCTTCCCTTCCTTTCCTTTTTCTTCCTCTCTTCCTTTCTTTCTTTCTCTCTCTTTCTTTCTTCCTTTCTCTCTTTCTTTCTTTTTTTCTTTCTTTCCCTCTTATAACAGAAAAACAAATGTAAATTAGCCTGGGCTGGGGAGATGAAATTGGATAAAAGAATTAATTGATCCATAAAGGAATGAATGAGATGTAGATCTAGTTTCAAGTATGGGTCAAACAATTCAGGACTGGGATTCCCTCCATCTGTTGGGTCAGTTTCCTCTATATTAATTCCATTTTCAAAAAGACTCATTCTCTGCTGTTCTCAGGAGGACTGCCAGCCGTTCATAGGACTGTGTCAGAGATCCAGAGTCTTTATTTGAAGGTTTCCAGAATATATCCTGAAATTAATTTCAATGAGATTCACTATGAACCGATGTCTGGAGTCAAAGGAATTCAATGTGCCGGTTTTCTTTGGCCTGAAACCCTCACTAGATACCATGTTGAAAGAATCAGGGAGCAGTGGATTCTAAGACAAAATTCCATCTTTTGTTTGTAAGAGGATGAATGGGTGGAGGAAAACAATTAAAAAAAATGTCTTAAGAGGTTCTAATAACTGCCAGTGTGTTTAAAAAATTTTTCCTAATAAGTCAACCCAATGTCTTAACAAGGTTTATCTATGCTTATATCTTCTTCATTGTTCAGAAGATGTCTTGGTTTTTGAAACCTTAGTTTTTGAAACCTACATTGAATACTGCATTTAGGGTATTAACTTATTTATGAGACAAATAAGGTTGAGAAAAAATGAGAAAGTTAAACACTACTTTATTGCTTTACGCTTTATTTCCCTGGTTCTTTTCTTTCCTTCCTTACTCTTTACTTTTTATATTCTCTATTTCTCTCCATTTCTTACTCCATATTTCCCCTTTCTTTTCCTCTCTTTTCTCATCACTTCTTTATCTTTCATTTTCCATTTTCTTATTTCTCCTTCTCTCCTTGTCTTTTTTCTTGGCTGTGCCTTCTCATTCTTTATTTTATTTTATTTTATTTTTTTTAGATTTTATTTATTATTTGACAGAGAGAGACACAGCGAGATAGAGAACACAAGCAGGGGGAGTGGGAGAGGGAGAAGCAGGCTTCCCAGAGAGCCTGATGCAGGGCTTAATCCCAGAACCCTGATATCATAATCTGAGGCAAAGGCAGAGATTTAATGACTGAGCCACCCAGGCACCCCTTTTCTCATTCTTTAATCAGATTCAAGCTGAGATTTCATCTCTGAAATCTCCTTCCCATCTTTCTAAACAAAAGAGTAGAGACAGCGTGACTTAAATAAATTCTTATTGTAAAAAAAAAAAAAAAAAAAGAGTGCTAGACTGACCAGACTACCCTGTGCTCTGGGCCCAGTTTTATCAAGCTTAACATCAGTGATCCTGCTCACTTCTTTATCTTTAAATATCTTTAAACATTTTCTCTTCCCTGGCATATAGTGGCAATTATCTTACCAAGATTACCAAAACTAAATTTACTAAGATTACTTTACCAACTAATTGGTATTACTTTGGAAACACTTGGAAATACTTTACCAAGACTATGAAATCTTACCAAGATTACCAAACTAAATTCAGTTTATCAATTTAGTCTTACCTTAATATTAATTACCTTGTAGCTCTTTGCAGTTTAATTTCTCCAACTTTAAACATTTTCTTTATTAATTTTCAGGACACAATACTTCACTCTATCCTAGATAGATTTCTCCATTTATATGAAACCATATAGCAATAACTCTCAGTGACATTCAATTGCCGTATACATGCTCATATGTATTGTCAATTTTCTTTTTGTGTCTGTAGGTTCTTTTATCTATCTCCTTCAGGAGAAGAAACCAGTATAAATATCTATGTCTCCAGCAGTTGGCAGAGTATTTTACATAAGATTTTCTGTAAATAAGTTTCTGACTGACTGATTAATCTCCTTCTACCATCAAGTTTTATAAATGATTCATTCAAAAGCAAGTGATATATATGCAAGAAGAAAACTAAAATTATAGCATATGAGTTTCTCTTTAGCAACAAAGAACAAAATATATGTTTGCAGCAAATCTTTGTATTGAAATGAATTGGTTTTCAAAACTTGATAACTATATTTCATTAATTTCTATTCAACATGCATTTACTGAGCAACCACTTTGTGACCTTTGAGTCACACTCTGAAATTTTGAGTCTTGTTTAGCTACATGGCTGAAAGAATACTGTTTATAATGAAGCAACTTGGCTTTGAATTCTTGATCTATCAATTTTTCATTATGACCTTTGAAAAGTTGCTTGACATATTTTGCTCTTTTCTGGTTTGTAAAATGGAGTTATTGTATCTCAGGAGATTTTCTGAAGATTAACTGTGATAGAGCACATGCAACAAGTATAATGCTTTTGAAGAGCTTTCTGATATAGATATGCCTGTTGCTAAGCTAACCAAGCTTCTCCAGCATCTTGTCCACTATGCCCCTCCCACGCTCTTGCTGGCACTCTTTCTCTCAAAGAAATAAATGATATCCTAAAAAATAATAAATCCACTCAGTGAATAATTATGTTGAACATGTTTTCAAGTGATTACTAGTAGTTTATATATCTTCTTTGGGGCAACATCTATGCAAATATTTTCCCTTTTGCCACATTTCCTCTTTTTTGTTGTTCTTATAAGATTTCTTTGTATCTTCTGGATAGAAGACTTTCAGAAGATTTTTTTGTTTGTTTTTTTGTTTAGAGAGAGAGAGCAGGAGAGCAGGTTGGAGAGAAGGGCAGAGGAAGAAGAAGTGAGAGAAACCTAAGCAGGTTCCATGCCCAGCATGGAAACCAGCTCAGGGCCTGATCTCACCATCCTGAGATAATGACGTGAGCTGAAATCAAGAGTCAGATGCTTAACCAACTGAGCCACCCAGAATCCCCTGGATAGAAGATTTTTATCAGATATATATTTTACAAGTATGTTCTTCTCTCAGTTTGTAACACTCTCCTTTTAGATGATTCAAAGATGATGTTGGAATAATAAATGTTCTTAATTTTTATGAAATCCAATATATCAATGTTTTCCCTCAGAGGATTATGCTTTTGTCATAATATCTATGAAATCTTTGCTTAGCCCAAAGTCACAAAAATTGTTTCATGTGTTTTCTTTTAGAAGTTTTATTTCAGACTCATGTTTAGTTTAATAAACTACATAAAATTTCTTTGTATATTAAATATTTAAATTATAAAATTTCTGAAATATTCCTGCAATACTTTAAAGAAAAGAAATATGCTTATTCAGAGGAAGAATCAATTTTATAAAAAATGCTAACAGAAAGTTCATGAGTATTTTTCTAATGAACTTGACGAGCAAATGCTCAAATTTATTAGGAAGAACGACTATCTAAAAAATACACTTAGGGGCACCTGGGTGGCTCAGTCGGTTAAAGCCTCTGCCTTCGGCTCAGGTCATGATCCCAGGGTCCTGGGATCGAGCCCCACATCAGGCTTTCTGCTTTCTCCTCTCTCTCTCTCTTCCTGACTCTCTGCCTACTTGTACTCTCTGTCTGTCAAATAAATAAATAAAAAATCTTAAAAAAAATACACTTCAAGTGTGAGAGACTTGGCTTCCAAAATATCAAACTTTCTTTTCACAACATAATAATTAAAATAATATAGTATTGGCCAGTAATAGAAAATAAACCAGTGAAATATAATAGAAAATCCAGAACCGGACCTCATGCATATGGAAACAGCATCTGATGGAAATTATATTGTAGATCAACTAAAGAGTGAGAGACTCTCCAATAAATGATGTAAAACAACTGGTTATCCCTATGTGGAAGATGAAATCAGATATCATATATAAAGTGACTCAAGGGAATTAAATAGTTTGTGAAAGAGGTGGTACTTTAATCATTTTGGAATAAAATATAGAATATCCTAATATTCTCAAGATAAACACAATTTTAAAAAAGTCAATGTCTAAAACATAAAAATGATACATTGAGTACCCTAATATTAAGCAATTTTTGTCATTCAAAAGAAATCATGAGGAATGTGAAAATGCCATCTACAAAGTCTTGAGAAGATATTTATACAATTACCAAACAATTAGTATTGAGAATATATAAAAAAATAGTACATGGCAGTTATAAAATGAGGAGTAAAATACAATGAGAAAATGGGCAAAGAGATCCTAGAAAAATAAACACAAAGTAAATCAGTATGCGAGATATTCAACAACTTTAGGAATTTAAATGAGGACCACAGTGAAGAGTTTTTAGCATTCAATTGATATAACCCCCCAATTTTAATAGCATAATGTATTATGAGGGCATAGAACTGTATGAACTTTTATACATCAATGGCTAGAATGTAAAAATATATATATAAATTGCTACCAACCTTATGAGAAAATATGTTTTATCTTACAAAATTAAACACTCACATAACCTTGAATCCATCATTTCCATGCCCAGGAATATAACCTAGAAAAAATCTTTCCTCTAATATCATCTCTTTTTTGAGGCAAATAAAATCATTCCATCACTTTTACCATTTTCTGTAGAAGCAAGTCATTAGGTCCAACCTACACTCAAGTTAAGATGATTACCCATAGCATGGATATTAGGAAACAAGGATCTTTCAGTACTATTTTAGAAGATGCCTACAATAATCTTCTAGAATCTATGTGGTTTTAAATCTATAATCCATTTACCCTTAATTTTATGATTCATTGATACTGACTTCTATAACAATTCATTTTTTACTGTGATGAGAGTGAAAAGTCAAATTTCATTCTTTTCTCTGTGGATAACCAGTTGTCCCAAGCACCATTATTTAATGATACCTTCCTTTGGTTATTTCTCTGCAATGACATTTCTATCATGAATCAAATGTTCACATGAGCTTGGATCCACTTCTGGATTATCTATTTCATTAATCTATTTAGCTATCTTTGTGACAATACTACATTGTTAACATCTTAATTAGTACAGTTTTATAATTAAAACGTATAATTTTGTAGTTTATATTTTTTATTGTTGTTTCTCTTAAAGAATGTTGTGATCATTCCTAACACCTCCCAGTTCCTTTTATTATTTTTATTATTTTTTAAAGACTTTGTTTTATTTATTTTTTTTGAGAGAGAAAGAGACTGTGAGCAGTGGTGGAGCAGAGGGGAAGCTCCATGCTGAGCACAAAGTCCAAGGGAGGGCAGATATCCCCATTTTGAGATCATGACCTGAGCCAAAATCCTGAGTTAGATGCCCAGCTGACTGAGCCAATAAGGGTCCCCAATATCTTCCAGTTCCTTTCAAATTTTAAAATCAGTTTTCTAATTTTCATTAAGTGGGATTGTGTTGTATCTTTAGATGATTCTGGAAGAATATTAACATCTTTACAATATTTAGGCTTTCAATTAATAAATATGGCATATATACTTGATTTTATTCAGTTTTCTTTAATTTCTTATTTTATAAGTAGAAATTATAGACATATTTCATTAGATTTACACCTAGAAATTGGATAAATTTCTGTGCTATTGTAAATTATTTTTGTGGTAAACAGAATTCTAAAGATGTCATCTGCCAGAATCCTACCTCCTGGTTATTCAGTCAAACACTAATCTAGGCATTGCTGTGAAGGGATTTTGAAGATGTAATTAAGATTATGGAGTTTGAAACAGGGAGATTATCATGGAGTATCCATAGATAGATAGATAGATAGATAGATAGATAGATAATAGTCACTCGTGGCAAAGAAATTTGTCTGGCAGAAGTCAGAGAGATGGGACAAAGGAAGCAGAGATAAGACATGGCAAGAAGGGAAGGTCCAAGAGATTTGAAACATAAGAACTAGACCACCTCCTGCTGGCTTTGAAGACAGAGGAAAGGGGCCATGAGACAAAGAATGTGGATGGCCTCTAGAACCCAATGTCCGACAAGAAAACAGAAACCTTTGTCCTTTAATCTCAAGAAACTGGATTTGGTCATTTCTCCAAATGAGCTTGGAAGTAGATTAATCCCCAGAGACTGCATAGAGGAATGTACACCTGCCAACAACTTAACTTTCATCTTATGAAGCTGAGCCAGGTCCTATCTTTTGATCTACAGAACAAGTAATTCATTTTGTTTTAAGGGGAGAAAATTCTGGTATTTCATTATGGCAGCAATAGACAACCAATATATTTTCTTCCACAGTTTTATTTTCTAATTCTTTGTTGCTGGTTCATGTATTCAGTTGATTTTTGTTATATTGACTTATTCATATAAATGAGTTTATTGTTAAACTCATTTATTAATTTATTTGGATTTTTTATTTTTATTTTAAAGATTTTATTTATTTATTTGATAGACAATGAGAGAGGGAACACAGCAGATAGAGAGGGAGAGGGAGAAGCAGGCTTCCCAGAGGAGCAGGGAGCCCCACGTGGGGCTGGATCCCAGAACCTTGGGATCATGACCTGAGCTGAAGGCAGCAGCTTAACAGCTGAGCCACCCAGACACCCCTATTTGGACTTTTTTAGGTATATATTATTATTTGGAAAAAATGGCAATTTTATTTGTTTTTCTAATCCAAAGTTCCTTTATTTTTTAATTTTTTACTTTATTGTTCTAAAACTTCTACTATACCTTGGTATGGAAATGATGAAAGGGCATTTCTTATTTTTCCTCAAATCCAGGTAAAAATTCTCAATATTTCATTGTTAATATTAATACTTTATATTGAGATTTTTTTATTCTTTTTATCAGACTAAGAATGTTTCTATTTATCTATGAATTCCTATATAAATTTATGCTGAATGTTATCAAATATAATGTCTGCGTCTTTGAGATGACTATTTTGAGATGATTCTTCTCATTTTTATCACTATGGTCATTATACTAATTAAAAGTATTAAATCAACTTACATCCTCAAATAACCAACTTTTATTATAATTTATTTATATATTGTTGTTGTTGTTTAAAGGTGTTTCTATGATTATGAGTGATAATGTCCTGTAATTTTCTTTCTTGTAATGTCTTTTTCAGGTTTCACTGGCAAGTCCATGGTGGCTTCATAAAACAAGTTGGAGAAAGTTCTTTGTTTCTAGTCTTTAAAATAGTTTATGTCAAACTAGTATTATAATTTTCTTTAGGGAATTTGATTTGGTTTCTTGATATCATCTAGGTCTACACTCTCTTTGTGTAATTTATAAAACAACATTTTAAAACTATTGAGTTTAAATGCATTAATTGTAAATATTATTTGTAAATGGTGAAAGGTATGTAGTAATGTTTCCTTTATAATTTTTGATATTGATAATTCATATTCTTATCATTTGTGTGTGTGTTTAATAAATCTTACCTGATGTTTATGAATTTGTTTTGTTGTTGCTCTTCATTTGTATATACTTTTTCTATTTTATTAATTTTGGTTCATATTTATATCTTTTTTGTGTATATTCTTGGGGCTTAATATGTAACTCTTTTACTGACTTCTTGTAGTAGTTGCTCAGATCATTAATATTTAGTCTTTATTCTTTTCCAGTATATACACTGAAGATTATAATGGCTCCTCTAAACATAGTTTAACTGTATCCCACAAGTTTCAAAATACGTTATTTTGCTATTGTTATTATTCAATTTCAAATATTGTCTAAATCCCATAGTGATTTTTTAAAGATTTTATTTATTTATTTGAGAGAGAGAGAGCGCGCGCAGGAGCGCGAGTGCATGAGTGGGGGGAGGGGCAGAGGGGGAGTGAGAAGTAGGCTCCACCACTGACAGGGAGCCCAATGCCCACTGAATCCCAGGACCCCAAGATCAGGACCTGAGCCAAAGGCAGACACTTAATTAACTGAGCAACCCAGGTGCCACCCATTGTGATTTTTTTTTAACCTCTTGCTCATTTTAAACTGTGTTCTGAATTTTCAGGCTTACTGGGGTTCTTCACCTTTTAGCCAGTTTTTGTTATTACTTCTGGAAATGACAGTTAACCACAATGAGAAAGCAGTTTCAAATGCCAAGCTCATCTCTTTTGTCCTCCCTCAAATTTTGAATCTGGTTCTGTAAATTCTTACTCTAATTCTCAGAGTTTTTGGTAATTTTCTGATGTTTTCTATTTGTTTAATTTAATTTTTATTATGATTGTTTTGATTATTATTTTAATCTCTTGCCTAACAATAGTTAGCCATGGCAAGAAGTAGATATTTTATTTTAGCCTTTACTTACTTCACTTAACTCAAGGACAGAATGTCTGGATTAAAATGGCTCAGATTCCTACCTTTTCTTGACTCTGTACTGATAAAGTTCTTCCTTCCTCTCCATGGCTTCCTAGTTGGTTAGTTGGAGGAACTTTTTTCACCCTGCAGAACTGTTCTTTTTTAACTTCACCTAGCAATTGGAAAAAGGTCAAGATGAGTTAGAAGGAGAAACAATAAAATATTCTACTTCTTCCAGTAATTCTACTCAGCATTTTATATATGAGTTATTCTATGATCTTGCCAAATATGGTGACTATGGTGAATTCTTAGGAATTCAGAGGAAAAGGTCATATGTGACTTTGGTGAGCTCTATGTTTTTGAGGAGTCACATATGACCTTTTCCTCTGAATTCCTAAGAAACAGCTATTATAAACAGTCAGAAAAGTTAAAATCATTGATTCTGGTACAGTCAGAAAAGTTAAAATCATTGATTCTGGTACCCCCTATAGCTAGTTTTCTGTAACAAGTCATCGGATTATAATGATAATGTCAACCTTTATTACAGATTTTCAAATTTATATATGTATTTGTATTTGTATACACATAGACATATATATATATATATTTTTTTTTTCCCCCTTTTGGCTTATAACTTCATTTTTCCAAAGTGACCACAATAACACTTAGGCATCTGAGCTACTGCAAATGCTTGAGTGCAATGCAAATCTGCAGCCATACTTGGCTTCAGGGGCCCTTTTCAAGGCACATATGTGAATGATAAAAGCATAAAGATAAACAAGGGGATATTAAACATCAATTTGAAGATGATGGTTGCACTTAACTGAGGAAAAGGGAAATGATTGGGAAGGGACTCAGAGTGGGTTTCAAACTACACAGTATTTTCTCTTGATGTGGTTTAGGGATATATGGGTATTCAATCTGAAGCTATTCTTTGAACTTATTTATTTGATGTACTTTTCTAATTGTCAAAAAATATATTTTACATACACACACATGCTCTCATACACACACTTGCATAACAGTAGCAATCGCCTGATAAAGATTAGGAAAATCTACCATTATTTTTCACGACCTAACTTTTTTAATATTGGCTAAATCAATGAATTAAATGGGTATTTAACAGGAATCTACAATTCTGTATTTTTCCAGTTTGAGGGGATGGTGCTAATTTATGCTGTTGTTCCAGAGATGTGATTTTGCATTCAGTTTGCTATTTTGGAGGGAGTTTTATTCCTGATAAGTTTTATTCCACAGTACAGAGAACCACTGGGAGTAATGTGCTAGGTCTTGAATATATTTATTCTAGTTATATATTCTGGAATTTGAGAAATTAATCCAGAATTATTTCAGGGACTTCTTTAACATGCTTTGGAAGACACCTGGAGAAATTTTCCCTCTACTCCTCATTCTCACAAGCCTTCCTTATCCACATGGCTATCTAGGTCCCAGGGATTTATGTGAGCTCAAAAATGGTATCTAATAATTCTCCAGATGTCCAAAGTTATTTTTATTTACTTATAGTTATCTTTATAAATGGTCACAGGTATCTTTGGACATGCTTAGTAGGAATATTTGCAGTGTGTAACTGTGATGGATCTTATTTAGGATCATCTATCTTTCTCTTAATTTATGAGGCTCTTGTTTCCAAACTGATTTAGGCTTGGGACTTTAGTAAATAGCTGTGATTCCTCATTATTGTGATTCAAGATATGCCTCAATTTAACAGTTAGAGATCTATTTTTTTTTCCAGAACTTTACTAAAATGGGATTCAATGTGCTGTCTGTCTTGGGATTTTAAGGATTACATGATCAGTTGGTCATATGATCAGTTGGTCACATTGAATGACCCCACTCTGCTTAACACTCTAGTTCTGATTCCTGTTTTGGTAACTGTACCCATATGGCCTGAGGCATTTCCAACACCTTGCCTCTGCCATTCCCAGCTTCCATTATCACTATGAAGTCTAGAATCCCATTTCAGTAATAACATTAGTCGCTCTGACCTGTTTCAGCTAGCTACAGAAGACAAAATCTACAGCAATTTTGAGGGCAATTGTAGCTCTTCGTAGCCAAGTGCTTCCCAATTTTTCAGTGTCCTTTATGCTCTTAGAGACATAATTAGAGAGTACATGAGTATACTGCACATCATAAATCAATTTCAACATTCCAATATGAAATGGCTTCTATTTCCTTCCTCTGCATTATAATAAGGGATTTCTAACTATTCAATTTCATTCTGTGGAGGCCACCATTATACCTAGGCCAATCAGCTTTCAAAGCCAAAGTTAAAGCCCTTTCCAGGTATTCAGTTTAATAATAAATCGAGAGTCTCAAAATCATTCATATTGAGAAACCCAATTTGATCTAGAATTGTTTCTCTACACCTAATCTGGCATTTCCAAAATTCATACATTCACAGTCCTAGGATTTTTGTCAATAGAAAAGATCAAGTTATTGAATGTTTGGGTTACTTTACAGCAAGTAAACTTAACATAGCATTGTCAAATGCTATATTGAGTTTACAAACATCAAATATCTCATCAAATAAAAGATGAAAGATTGATTCTATGGGCAGGTGGAGTTTATGTATCTGGAATACTCGGAACCATCTAAATCCCTTCAAATTAACTCATTCCAATTCTCAGGCGTCTACTACACCCAAATGAGAGTCCTAACTCCTAAATACCAAACCCAACCTATGTTCTAATCTAATTCACAGGATTAGATCCCATATCTGATTTTCAACTATGTTAACTCTACAAAGGAAGGAAGAGATTATTTAGGAAAGTGATATAAAACAGTAACAGAAAATTATATCTTAAATGCAAGTTAACTACAGCAGTATTTGTCACTTTTTTGGGCTTCTGAAACATAGTATGTTTGGTTTAGTGAAGATACATTTGTCTACTTTTCATGGCCTAACAGGTTTACTAACAGGTAAATTTGTTAATTGAATTAAGAATCCAACTTGTAGAATGCATCTCTTTCAAATAGATAACCCAATCACCAAAGTTGGACCAAAGAAATAAAAGAGAGAGAGAGAGAGAGTGCATGCACGCACGTGAGAGAGAGAGAGAGAGAGAGATTGATTTTTCAAAGCTGTCCCCAAACCAGTAAAAATGGATAGTTTACCTAAAATTAGATTAGTGTGTTGGATATTTACTGAGGAACAGTCTTGAGAAAAGGTTATCAATCAAAATGCTGGTGACATAAACAATGTCAAAATAAAAACTGATGAGGAGTATTCTGTTGAAATAAACATTCATTTCATCACAACATGCCTTATCAGCCATTTATTTCAATACCATAGATATATGCAGTATAAATAATAAGGTTTATATTAGGTTATTATTAACCAAACATATGAAATTTTATTTTTCACTTGAAACTTTGTTTTCGTAGGGAATTAGGGAAACAGTGGAATAAGAAATACAAAACTGGGAGAGAGACTGAGCGTTTCAGGTACCATGACCCTCTGTAATTCCTCACTCTCATCCTTGCTGTCCATCGACTATGAGTCCACTCCAGCACAACCAGGTCCTCTCAGACCTCAGAGAACTCCCCTTCTTCCATGCCCTCACCCACATACCAGTGCACAAATGGTTGGCATACATAAATTATATAGGTATGCATGATAGTTCTTATGAATAAGTAAATATTTTTATATGCCACAGGAGCTAGGAATTTGTGATATGAAACACTTCTCAACTCTGAATCAAGAAATATACTAGAATAAGGACATTATTTTTAATAAAATCTAATGAGTTTATTCATCAGTGGCTCTGATGCTACAGACTGCACTTTTTCCTTGGAGCTATCATCATCCAAAAGCATCATATTCAGTTGGTAATTGAAATGTAGACAAAGTATTCACTCCAGCACCACAAGTTTCTTTGATTATTCTCAGCAATAACACCAAGAACATTTTAAATGTGGCTTTTTTTTATGAAATGGGAAAAGATACTTGCAAATGACATATCAGTTTAAAGGGTAAGAGTTCAAAATCTATAAAGAACTTATGAGGGCGCCTGGGTGGCACAGTTGGTTAAGCATTTGACTCTTGGTTTCAGTTCAAGTCCTGATCTCAGGGTCGTGGGATTGAGGCCCACATCGGGTTCCATGTTAATATTCTCCCTCTACCCCTTCCCACTTCTGCACATTTTCTCTCCCTCTCTAAAATAAATTAAATAAATAAATAAATAAATAAAATCTTAAAAAAAAGAACTTATCAAACTCAACACCCAAAAAGCAAATATCCCATTACAAAATGGACAGAAGACCTGATTAGACATTTTTCCATAGAAAATATACAGATGGCTAACAGACACATAAAAAGTTGCTCAACATCACTCATCATCAGGGAAATACAAATCAGAACTACAATGAAATATCACCTCACACCAGTCAGAAGGGCTAAAATTAACAACACAGGAAAAAATAGGTGTTGGTGAGGATGCAGAGAAAGGGCAACCCTCTTACACTGTTGGTGGGAATGCAGGCTGGTGCAGCCACTCTGGAAAATGGTATGGAGGTTCTTCAAAAAGTTAAGAATAGGGGCACTGGGGTGGCTCAGTCAGTTAAATGTCTGACTCTTGATCTCAGCTCAGATCTTGATCTCAGCATGCAAGTTCAGGCCCTGTGTTTGGCTCCACACTGGGCATGGAGCCTACTTAAATTTAAAAAAAAAGTTGAAAATAGAACTACTTTATAATCCAGCCATTGCATTATTAAGATATTTAACCAATGATAAAAAATACTGATTTGAAGGAGCACATTCACCCCGAAGTTTATAGCAACATTATCAACAATAACCAAATTATGGAAAGAGCCCAAATGTCCATCAACTAATGAATGGATAAAGAAGATGTAGATGTACATATATAGATATATGTATAGAGATACATGTATACACACACACACATTTTATGACACAATGGAATATTACTCAGCCATTAAAAAGAATGAAATTTTGTCATTTGCAATGACATGGATGGAGTTAGAGAGTTTTATGCTAAGCAAAATAAGTCAGAGAAAGACAGATACTGTATGATTTCACTCATATGTGTAATTTAAGAAATAAATCAGATGAACATAGAGGGGAAAAAAAAGAGAGAGAAAGGAAAACCAGAAAACAGACTCATTCTGAGGGTTATTGAAAGGGAGATGGATGAGGGAATGGGTTAAATGGATGATAGATATTAAGATGGGTACTTGTGATGAGCACTGGATGTTGGATATAAGTGATGAATCACTGAATTCTACACCTGAAACTAATATTACACTGCATGTTAACTAACTGGAATTTAAATAAAAACTTGAAAACAAATAAAGTCCTGTAGTTTGTATCCAAATAGCTTTACTCTTTCCAGACTTTGAGACATTAATACTATGACAGCATAAATTAACAACCCAGATCCAATTCCTGAATCTCCAATTTGTTGATGCAAAAGAAAAATCCATTTAACTTTGCTGGGCTCCAATTTCCTCAAATACAAAATAAATGGGATCAATTCGATATTTCTCAGGTTCATGCTAAAGTTAAAGTTCTGTAATTCCATTGCTTGATTTAAAAAATATAACATTTCACAAATTTGCCTTAAATGAAATTGTTGTGTTTCATAAAAAGCCTAAAAGAGACCTAGAACAAATCTCACTTTCTATATATATATTTACATAATTTCTTTCATATAGTTCATAAGGTAGGAACCTCCATTGTGGTTTTTTTTCCCACAATGTCTGCACCATTTTAGATTCCCACCAACAGTGAAAGAGGGTTCCCTTTTTCTACATCCTCACCAACATCTGTTGTTTCCTGTGTTAATTTTAGCCATTCTGACAGGTGTGGAGAGGTATCTCATCATGATTTTGATTTACATTTCCCTGATGATGAGTGATGTTGAGCATCTTTTGATGTGTCTGTTGGCCATCTGGATATCTTCTTTGGAAAATATGTATTCATGTCTTCTGCCCATTTCTTAACTGTTTTTTTGGGGGGGGCTGTTGAGTTTGATACGTTCTTTATAGATTTTGGATATAAACCCTTTATCAGCTATGTTATTTGCAAATAACTTTTCCCATTCCATAGGCTGCCTTTTACTTGTTTTCTTTGCTGTGTGAAGATTTTTTTCTTTGTGAAGTCCTAATAGTTCATTTTTAATTTTGTTCTCCCTGCCTCCAGACATGTGTCTGGTAAGAAGTTGCAATGGTCAAGGTGAAAGACGTTATTGCCTGTTTTCTTCTCTAGGATTTTGATGGTTTCCTGTTTCACATTTAGGTCCTTCATCAATTTTGAATTTACTTTTTGTGTGGTGTAAGAAAGTGGTCCAGTTTCATTCTTCTGCTTGTTGCTGTATAGTTTTCCAAGCACCATTTGTTGAAGAAACTTTTTTTTTTTTTTCCATTTGAGTTAGGTTAGTTGACCATAAAGTTGTGGGTCCATTCTGGGTTTTCTATTCTGTTCCACTGATCTATGTGTCCGTTTCTGTGCCAGTACCATACTATCTTGATGATTATAGCTTTGTAACATAACTTGAAGTTCAGAATTGTGATGCTTCCAGGTTTTCTTTTCTTTTTCAAGATTGCTTTGTCTATTTGGGATTTTTTTGTGGTTTCATGAAAGCTTCAGGATTGTTTGTTCTAGCACTGTGAAAAATGCTGTTGCTTTTTGATAGGGATTGCATTAAATGTGTGGATTGCTTTGGGTAATATAAACATTTTAACAATACTTGTTCTTCCACTCCATGAGCATGGAATGTTCTTTTCTTTCATAAGTGTTCTACAGTTTTCAGCATGCAAAAATTTTACTTCTTAGGTTAGATTTATTTCTAGGTATCATGGTTTTGGTGCAATTGTAAATGGAATCAATTCCCTGATTTCTCTTTTTGCTTCTTCATTATTGGTGTTTAGAGACATAACTGATTTCTGTCCATTTATTTTATATCTTGTGACTTTACTGAATTTGTTTATCAGTTACAGCAATTTTTTGATGGAGTCTTTTTGGTTTTCTACATAGAGTATGATGTCATCTGCAAATAATGAAAGTTTGGCTTCTTCCTTGCTGATCTGGAGGCCTTTTATTTCTTTTTGTTGTTTGATTGTTGAGACTAGGACTTCCAGCACTATGTTACAAAACAATGGCGAGAATGGACATCCTGTTTTGTTCCTGACCATAGAGGGAAAGCTGTCAGGTTTTCTCCATTGGGGATGATGTTTACTGTGGGTCTTTCATATATGGGCTTTATGATGTTGAGGTATGTTCCCTCTATCCCTACTTTGTTGAGGGTTTTTATCAAGAATGGGTACTGTATATTGTTATCTTGTCAAATGCTTTTTTTGTTGTTTTTTTCATCTATTAAGAGGATCATATGGTTCTTATACTTTCTTTTATTAATATGTTGTATCATGTTGATTGATTTGAGAATACTGAATACCCCAGTAGCACAGACATAAATCCCACTTGATCCTGGTGAATAATTCTTTTAATTTACTTTTGGATTCAATTTACTAGTATTTTTTTTTGAGAATTTTTGCATTCATGTTCATCAGTGATATTGGCCTGTAATTCTCTTTATTAGTAAGGCCTTCTTCTGGTTTTGGAACCAAGGTAATGCTGGCCTTGTAGAATGAGTTTGGAAGTTTTCCTTCCATTTCTTTTCTTTCTTTTCTTTTTTTTTTTTTTTGAACACTTTGAGAATAAGTATTAACTCTTCTTTAAATGTTTGGTAGAATTCTCCTGGGAAACCATCTGGCCCTGGAATTATTTCTTTTTTTCAGGGGGTAGGGAGATTTTTGATTCCTGATTCAGTTTCCTTGCTGGTTATTGGTCCATTCAAATTTTCTATTTCTTCCTGGTTCACTTTTGGTAGTTTGTATGTTTCTAGGAATTTATTCCTTCTAGATTGCCCAATTTGTTATCATATAATTTTTCATAATATTCTCTTATAATTGTTTTTCTGTGGTGTTGGTTGTGATCTGTCCTCTTTCATTAGTGATTTTATTTTTTTGGATCTTTTCTCTTTTCTTTTTGCTAAGTCTGCCCGAGAGTTTATCAATTTTATTAATTATTTCAAAGAACTACTTTCAGGGACACCTGGGTGGCTCAGTTGGTTAAGCGGCTGCCTTCGGCTCAGGTCATGATCCCAGCTTCCTGGGATTGAGTCCCACATCGGGCTCCTTGCTCGGCAGGGAGCCTGCTTCTCCCTCTGCCTCTGCCTGCCATTCTATCTGCCTGTGCTCCCTCTCTCTCTGACAAATAAATAAATTAAAAAAAAAAAAGAACTACTTTCATTGATATGTTCTACTTTTTTTTTTTTGTTTCTGTATCATTTATTTCTTTTTTAAAAAATATTTTAGTTATTTATCTGAGAGAGAGAACAAGCACAAATGGCAGGAGGAGCAGGGGAAAGGGAGAGGAAGAAGCTGACTTCCATCTGAGCAAAGAGCCCAACACAGGGCTCCATCCCAGGATCCTGAGGTAATGATCTGAGCTGAAGTCAGACAGTTAAGTTACTGAGCCATCCAGGTGCCCTGTATCACTTATTTCTGCTCTAATCTTTATTATTTCTCTTCTTCTGATGGCTCTAGGCTTTATTTGTTGTTCCTTTTCTAGCTCCATTAGTTGTAAAATTAGATTGCATATTTGAAATTTCTCTTACTTCCTGAAGTAGGCCTGTACTGCTATATAAAGTTCTGGACTGCCATGTTTTCATTTTCATTTGCTTCCATGTATTTTTTTTAATTTCTTCCTTAATTTCCTCATTGACCCATTCATTTTTTTGTAGGATGTTCTTTAACCTCCATGTTTGGATGGTCTTTCCAAATTTTTTCTTGTGATTAAATTTCATAGTGTTGCAGTCTGAAAATATGCATGGTATAATCTCAATCATTTTGTACTTGTTGAGGTCTGAGTTGTTACCCAGTATTTGAGCTATCCTGGAGAATGTTCCATGTGCACTTGTAAAGAATGTGTATTCTGCTGCTTTAGGATGAACTGTTCTGAATATCTATTGAATCCATCTGACCCAGTGTGTAATTCAAAACTATTGTTTCCTTGTAAATTTTCTGCTTTGATGTTCTTTCCATTGCTGTAAGTCCCCTACTATTATGTTATTATTATCAGTGAGTTTCTTTATGTTTGTTCTTAATTGATTTACATATTTGGGTGCTCCCAAGTTGGGGGCATAAATACTTAAAATTGTTAGTTCTTCTTGTTGGCTAGAACCCTTCATTATGATATAATGCCCTTCTTCATCTCTTGTTACAGTCTTTGTTTTAAAATCTAGTTTGTCTGATGTAAGTATGACTACTCCAGATTTCTTTTGACATCCATTAGCATGATAGGTTGTTCTCTATTCCCTCACTTTCAATCTGGAGGTGTTTTTAGGTCTAAAATGAGTCTCTTGTAAGCAGCTTTCTATATATTTACATTAGAATAAATATGTCCACTTAAAAAGTCTGAAACATTAAAGCTTCAAAATTGCATATGATTAAAAGTATTAGACAGTTGAAAGTTTCTCTAAGCAGCACATAAATCCTGCAATATAAAGTAGAGAATATTGGGATGCCTTCAGCTCAGGTCATGATCTCAGGGTCCTGGGATTGAGCCCTGCATTGGCATATGGTGCCTGTTTCCCCCCTCTCTCTGCCTGCCTCTCTGCCTACTTGTGATCTCTCTCTCTCTGTGTTAAATAAATAAATAAAATATTTAAAAAAATTTTTAAGTAGAGAATATCAATAAATTTGACTCCGAACTGCAGGACTGGACAACTATAAGGGGCACTCGTCATTATTCACTCAGAACACCTTTCAGATTTTTAAAATTTAGAAAGGTTGAAAATGTGTAATATTACTGTGAGTGTAGGAAGCAAGGCACTCTAATATGCAGAACATTAATCCTTGAGGGAGATAATTTATTTAAAAAAACATTTCAAAATTTAAATAAACATGCCCTTCAAATATTTTCACTTCTAGGATTTTATTTACTAGATATACATGCACACATACACAAAACTGTCAAGTCAAGACAAATCAATGAGAACAATAAAGAAGAAAAAATAAAACAAAAAGAAATAAAAGAACTGAGGAAAACTAAAAATCTAAAAATAGGTGTTTGCATATACCAACTGAGCTGTTTATATAAATGCACTATTATTCCACCACAAAAAAAAAGTCAAAATGTCCATGTTGAATGGGGCAAGTCTCCAAAATGTATCATATTTCATTGATTTTAAGGCACATTTTGCTCATATTAACAAATTTGAAATCTAGATAATCACATAATCATTTTTTAGGGGCCAGTTTTATTTCCTGCATAATGAAACATCAGACTCAAATTGGTGGAATGATTGTAAGGTGACTCAAAGAAAGTTCCTGGAGATACCTATTTTGTTTCTAGAAATTATTAGACTATTCACCTCATCTCTCAGTGCTTGGTTGGTGAATTTGACATGTATTGGAACATTCAGGAAGTAGGTTGTCTTAGTCCGTTTGGGCTATTATAACAAAATATCACAGGCTTAGTGTCTTATAAAAACATACATAAAAATTTATTTCTTACAGTTTTGGGGGCTAGAAAATTGAGAGGCGAGTACCCACATGGTTAAGTTTTGTATCTGGTGAGAGCCTCCTTCTTGGTTCATAAATGGCTGTCTTCTACATGTAACCATATTTGGCAGAAGGGATGATCTAACTCTCTGAGATCTCTTTTACAATGGCATTAATTCCAACCATGACATCTCCACTCTCATGACCTAGTCATTTCCCCAAAGTCCTGTATCCTGATATCATCACTTTGAGGTTTAGGATTTCCACATACAAATTTTGGAGGGACACAATCATTCAGAACATACCATAGGCCAGTGTTTTTTTAATATTTTCATGGCTTCTTTTAAGAAAATTGCTAAAAAGGACTTGATAGAACATTAATATTACAAGAGAAAAATGCAGACTCTGCAGATTCTGTATTCTGTCTGGTGACTACAAATTGAATAGTGATTTCAGGTGGTTGGTTTTTGACATGAAATTTCAGTCTATTTTACCCAATTTATTTTACTTAAATTTTCCATTTTTAATCCATGAACAAAATGATTAGTCTATACAAATATATGTTCAGTTAAAACTGAAAGGAAACAGATACTGTGCTTAAAATAGTAATTCTAAAAGATAAAAAATACTGCATTATAGCTTAAGTGGTAACATTTTTTTTTCTCACTGGAATATAAAATAATGGTGAATCTTTCAATAGGTGGTGTCTTAGATGGAATAAAATATGGTATTGCTAAATTAAATAAAAAGATAATACAGAGCAGGGAAATCATATATTCTTATATCTATGGGAAAAATTAAAAGGGAATTGATTTATGTGTATATTTTATGAAAAGTATCTGGAAAAATGGAAAAGATACAGTTAAAAATGTGGACTGGGACAAAAACTGGAAGAAGTTTTTTAATCCAATTTCCTTTTATACTTCTCTTTTTGCAACATGCAATTTTCATAATAGCAAAATCAGATTATCTTCACACTCCTACAGAAATTCTTCAGTAAAAGCCAATGTTACAGGAAGTATTGATAAGATAACCTAAAAGATTATGATTACAAAGATTTACGATAGCATTTCTTACTGTCTCAACACCTTTATATCTTCAGCTTATATTTTGGAGAAGTTTTAAAATGAGGCACTAATACTTGTGTAAAATGCATAATTACAATATTCCCCACCATTCTATATCCTTTTTATCTCAGAGCTTTCCCTCCTCATTGATGTCCCATGATCTTTTGACTGTTGCAATTTCTCACATATGTGTGTTAAATAGAATGGTAGGTGTGACTCACTATTTATTCAATATTTGCTCAAAAAGAAAGACGAATTCTTCTCAGCACCTTTTTGCCCAAACACATAATAATGAATGTCTTATTAAAAAATATTATTTATAGTAGTCCATAAATATGCATAAAAACAATTTATTATGCAAAATAGTTATTAAAATGAAGATGTTAACTTGTGAACAATTAAAAAATGATAATTTTGATAGATCATACTTGTAAACAGTATCACTTACGCCAAAAAAGTATATTTTATTCCTTGACTATTAAACAAGCTGTATGGGGGAGGAGTCAAGATGACGGAGGAGTAATAGGCTGAGATGACTTCAGGTCGCAGGAGTTCAGTTAGATAGTTAATAAAACATTCCAAACACCTACAAATCCAACTGGAGATAGAAGAGAAGAAGAGCAGCCATTCTAGAAACAGAAAATTGACCACTTTTTGAAAGGTAGGAGCTGTGGAGAAGTAAATCCGAGTGACAGAAAGATAGACCATGGAGGGAGGAGCTGGCTCCCGGCCAGCAGTTGAGCAACAGAGAACAAAATCAGAACTTTTAGAAGTCTGCTCCACTGAGGAACACCGCTCCAGAGGCTAAGTGGGGCTGAAGCCCTCGAGGGGACAGCGTGGTCTCAGGGCCCACGGGTCACAGAAGGATCAGGGATGTCTGAATGTAGCAGAGCTCACAGATACTAACACAGGGAAGCCAGATACAGAGACAGAGCAGAGGAGTGAGCTCTCAACTCAGGGTTACCTTGAACTGTGATCCGTGGCACAGTCAGACCACTACTTTTTGAGCAGGGACCCCACAGTGGCAGATCTGAGGAAACCCCCTTGGAAGGGTGTCAGGGATCTCCTGGGTTTGGAGACTCCAAATAGGGCTGTGTGCCAGAGACAGAAAAGATTGGTCACAGGATGGGTGAGTTCAGAACATAGCTGGAGACCAGGGAGATGGGAGTGATTGAGCATTTTTCTATGAGGGAGAACTGAAGACTGGGGCCCCAAGGTCTGGGTTCCTCCAGACTGGAGACTGGGAGGCCACCATTTTCATTCCTGTCCTCCCGGGCTCTACAGAAATCATTTAGGGAACAAAAGCTCCCAAGAGCGAACCCAAGCAGATTACTTAGCCCGGCCCCTGGCAAGGGTGGTGCTATTCCGCCTCAGGCAAAGACACTTGAGAATTACTACAACAGGACCCTCCCCAAGAAGATCAGCAAGAAATCCAGCCAAGACCAAGCTCACTGATCCAGGAGAACAGTGGAATTCCAGAGGAGGGGAAAGCAAAGCATGGAATTCATGGATTTCTCCCCATGATGATTTAGTCTTGCAAAGCTAATTAAATTTAAAATCTTTTTTCTTATTCTAATTTTTTAAAACTTTTACTCCTTCCTCTTTTAATGTTCTTTAAATAGTTTATCTTAACAATACCTTTCTTTAAAAAAAAAATCTTTTTGAACCCTCATTATTATAATCATATTTTATACTTCATTGTATTGAACATTACTTTTTGTATACATATAGGGTTTTTTTCTTCTAAAAGATTTTGGGATACAACTTCCTCTAATAGATCAAAATATACTCTAAATCTAACACAGGGCTTTGATGTAGTTTCCAGCCTGAGCAAATTCTCTCCACTTTCTTTTTCTTTCTTTTCCCAACCAACTTATCTTATCAACTCCTGTCTTAGAATTTTTTAAAATTTTTCATCTTTACAGTCATATTGCATCCCTTTATCTTGTTTACCCTTATTTTTTTGTATACATATATATATATTTTTTCTTTATTTAAGATTTTGGGAGGTAGTTTCTTCTAAGAAACCAAAAAACACACAAAATCAATTGGGTGGCTCTGTTCTATTCACCAGTCTAATATATATATACATATTTTTTTTTTTTCTTAACTTAAAAAATTTTTTTGAACTTCTTTTTACCACTTTCTTCTCCCCATGACTTGGGGTCTCTTCTGATTTGGTTAAAGCACAATTTTATGGGTTTTTTTTTCCACCCTTTAGTATTTTGTTCTCTCATTCATATGTTCTTATCTGGATAAAATGGCAAGGTAGAAAAACTCACCACAAGAAAAAGAACAAGAAGCAGTATCAAAGGCTAGGGACCTAATCAATAATGGATATTACTAACATGTCAGATCAGAGTTCAAAATGATGATTCTTATGGTGCTAGCCAGGCTCAAAAAAGGCATGGAAGATATTAGAGAAACCCTGTCTGGAGAAATAAAAACTCTTTCTGGAGAAATAAAAGAACTAAAATCTAACCAAGTTGAAATAATAAAAAGCTATTAATGAGTACAATAAAAAATGGAGGCTCTTACTGCTAGGATAAATGAGGCAGAAGAGAAAAATAGTGATGTAGAAGACCAAATGACAGAGAATAAAGAAGCTGAGCAAAAGAGGGACAAACAACTACTGGACCATGAGGGGAGAATTCAAAAGACAAGTGATACCATAAGATGAAACAACATTAGAATAACAGGGATTCCAGAAGAAGAAGAAAGAGAGAGGGGGAGCAGAAGGTATATTGGAGAGAATTATTGTAGAGAATTTCCCTAATATGGCAAAGGGAAAAAAACATCAAAATCCAGGAGGTGCAGAGAACTCCCACTCAAAATTAATAAGAATGGGTTCATACCCTGCCATCTAATAGTAAAATTTACAAGTCTTATTGACAAAGAGAAAATCCTGAAAGTAGCCCAGGACAAGAAGTTTGTAACATACAATGGTAAAAATATTAGATTGGCAGCAGACTTATCCACAGAGACCTGGCAGGACAGAAAGAACTAGCATGATATATTTACAGCACTAAATGAGAAAAACATGCAGCCAAGAATACTATATTCAGCTAGGCTATCACTGAAAATAGAAGGAGAGATAAAAAGCTTCCAGGACAAACAAAAGCTAAAAGAATTTGTAAACACCAAACCAGCTCTACAGAAAATATTGAAAGCGGTCCTCTAAGCAAAGAGAGAGCCTAAATGTAGTAGACGAGAAAGGAACGGAGACAATATACAGTAACAGTCACCTTACAGGCAACACAATAGCACTAAATTAATATCTCTCAATAGTTACCCTGAATGTAAATGGGATAAATGCCCCAATAAAAAGACACAGGGTATCAGAATGGATGAAAAAACAAAACCCATCATATGCTGTCTACAAGAAACTCATTTCAGACGCAAAGACACCTCCAGATTTAAAGTGAGGGGGGGGGAAACAATTTACCATGCTAATGAACATCAAAAGAAAGCTGGGGTGGCAATCCTTATATCAGATAAATTAGATTTTAAGCCAAAGACTATAATAAGAGATGAGGAAGGACATTATATCATACTAAAAGGGTCTGTCCACCAAGAAGATCTAACATTTTAAAATATCTATGCAGCCAACTATATAAACCAATTAATAACAAAATCAAAGAAACACATTGACAATAATGCAATAATAGTAGGGGATGTTAACAACCCCCTCACTGAAATGGACAGATCATCAAAGCAAAAGATCAACAAGGAAATAAAGACCGTAAATGACACACTGAACCAGATGGACATCACAGATATATTCAGAATATTTCATCTCAAAGCAACAGAACACACATTCTTCTCTAGTGCATACGGAACGTTCTCCAGAATAGATCACATCCTGGGTCACAATCGGGTCTCAACTGGTACCAAAAGATTGGGATCATTCCCTGCATATTTTTAGACCACAATGCTATGAAGCTAGAACTCAATCACAAGAGGAAAGTTGGAAAGAACCGAAATACATGGAGGCTAAAGAGCATCCTACTAAAGAATGAATGGGTAAACCATGAAATTAAAGAAGAATTGAAAAAATTCATGGAAGCAAATGATAATGAAAACATAACTGTTCAAAATCTTTGAGACATAGCAAAGGCAGTCCTGAGAAGAATATTTATAGTGATACAAGCTTTTCCTCAAGAAACAAGAAAAGTATCAAATACACAACCTAACCCTACACCTAAAGGAGCTGGAGAGAGAACAGCAAAGAAATCCTAAACCCAGCAGAAGAGAAATAATAAAGATCAGAGCAGAGATCAATGAAATAGAAACAAACAAACAAACAAACAAACAAAAAACAAGAGAACAAATCAACAAAACTAGGAGCTGGTTCCTTGAAAGAATTAATAAGATTGATAAATCCCTGGCCAGACTTATCAAAAAGAAAAGAGAAAGGATCCAAATATACAAAATCATGAAAAAAGAGGAGAGATCACAACCAACACCAAAGAAATACAAACGATTATAAGAACATATTATGAGCAACTATACGCTAGCAAATTTGACAATCTGAAAGAAATGGATGCATTCCTAGAGATATATAAACTACCACAACTGAACCAGAAAGAAATAGAAAACCTGAACAGACCCATAACCAGTAAGGAGATTGAAGCAGTCATCAAAATCTCCCAACAAACATGAGCCCAGGGACAGACGATTTCCCAGGGGAATTCTACCAAACATTTAAAGAAGAATTAATTCCTATTCTCCTGAAACTGTTCCAAAAAATAGAAATGGAAGGAAAACTTCCAAACTCATTTTATGAGGTGAACATGACCTTGATCCCAAAACCAGACTAAGAATCAAAAGAGAATTATAGACCAATATCCTTGATGAATACAGATCTGAAAATTCTCACCAAAATACTAGCCAATAGGATCCAACAGTACACTAAAGGGATCATTAGCCATGACCAAGTGGGATTTATTCCAAGGCTGCAAGGTTGGTTCAACATCCACAAATCAACCAATGTGATACAATACATTAATAAAAGAAAGAACAAGAACCATATGATACTCTCAATAGATGCTGAAAAAGCATTTGACAAAGTACAGCATTCTTTCCTGATCAAAACTCTTCAAAGGGTAGGGACAGAGGGTACAAACCTCAATATCATCAAAGACATCTATGAAAAACCCACAGCAAATATCATTCTCAATGGAGAAAAACTGAGAACTCTTCCACTAAGGTCAAGAACATGGCAGTGATGTCAATTATCACCACTGCTATTCAACATAGTACTAGAAGTCCTAGTTTCAGCAGTCAGACAACAAAAAGAAATTAAAGGCATCAAAATCAGCAAAGAAGAAGTCAAACTGTTACTCTTTGCAGATGATATGATACTTTATGTGGAAGACCTGAAAGACACCACTCCAAATCTGCTAGAAGTTGTACAGGAATTCAGTAAAGTGTCAAGATATAAAAGCAATGCACAGAAATCAGTTGCATTTCTCTACACCAACAACAAGACAGAAGAAAGAGAAATTAAGGAGTCCATCCCATTTACAATTGCACCCAAAACCATAAGATACCTAGGAATAAACCTAACCAAAGAGACAAAGAATCTGTACTCAGAAAACTATAAAGTACTCATGAAAGAAGTTGAGGAAGACACAAAGAAATGGAAAAATGTTCCATGCTCCTGGATTGGAAGAACAAATATTGTGAAGATGTCTCTGCTACCTAAAGCAATCTATATGTTTAATGCAATCCCTATCAAAATCCCATCCATTTTTTTCAAAGAAATGGAACAAATAATCTTAAAATTTTTATGGAACCAGAAAAGACCTTGAATAGCCAAAGGAATATTGAAAAAGAAAGCCAAAGTTGGTGGCAACACAATTCCGGACTCAAGCTCTATTACAAAGCTGTCATCAAGACAGTATAGTACTGACACACAAACAGACACATAGATCAATGGAACAGAAAGCCCAGAAATAGACCCTCAACGGTATGGTCAACTACTCTTTGACAAAGCAGGAAAGAATGTCCAATGGAAAAAAGACAGCTCTTCAACAAATGGTGTTGGGAATATTGGACAGTCACACTCAGAAAAATGAAACTGGACCATTTCCTTACAACACACACAAAATTAGACTTAAAATGGATGAAGGACCTCAATATGAGAAAGGAATCCATCAATATCCTTGAGGAGAACACAGGCAGCAACCTCTTTGACCTCAACCGCAGCAATTTCTTCCTAGAAACATCGCCCAAGGCAAGGGAAGAAAGGGCAAAATGAACCATAGGGACTTCATCAAGATCAAAAGCTTTTGCACAGCAAAGGAAACAGTCAACAAAACCAAAAGACAACCGACAGAATGGGCGAAGATATTTGCAAAAGACATATCAGATAAAGGGCTAGTATTCAAAATCTATAAAGAACTTATCAAACTGAACACCCAAAAACAAAGAATCCAATCAAGAAATGGGCAGAGGACATGAACAGACATTTCTGCAAAGAATACTTCCAGATGGCCAACAGACACATGAAAAAGTGCTCCACATCACTTGGCATCAGGGAAATGCAAATTAAAACTACAATGAGATACCACCTCACACCAGTCAGAATGGCTAAAATTAACAAGTCAGGAAACAATGGATGCTGGCGAGAATGTGGAGAAAGGGGAACCCTCCTACATTGTTGGTGGGAATGCAAGCTGGTGCAGCCACTCTGGAGAGCAGCAGGAAGGTTCCTCAAAAAGTTGAAAATAGAGCTACCCTGTGACCCGGCAATTGCACTACTGCATATTTATCCTAGAGATACAAATGTAGTGATCCAACAGGGCACGTGCACCCGAATGTTTATAGCAGCAGTGTCCATAATAGCCAAACTGTGGAAAGGACCTAGATGTCCCTCACAGATGAATGGATAAAGAAGAGGTGGTATATATATATACAATGGAATACTATGCAGTCATCAAAAGAAATGAAATCTTGCCATTTGCAATGATGTGGATAGAACTAGAGGGTATTACGCTGATAGAAATAAGTCAATCAGAGAAAGACAATTATCATATGATCTCCCTGATATGAAGAATTTGAGAGGCAAAGTGGGGGTTTTGGGGGTTGGGAAGGAAAAAATGAAACATGATGGGATCGGGAGGGAGACAAACCATAAGAAACTCTTAATCTCACAAAACAAACTGAGGGTTGCTGGGGGGTCGGGGGTAGGGAGAGGGTGATTGGGTTATGGATTATACCCATATACCCAATTATATGGGTATACCCATATTATATGTATATATAAAATAATTATAGCCCAATTTATATTTTATATAAATATAAAAATATAATAATAATTATCCTCAATGGGAGGGTATGAGCTATGATGGGTCCTGTGAACTGTGTAAACCTGGAGATTAACAGACTTGTACCCCTGGGGCTAATATTACATTATATGTTAATAAAAAATTAAAAAAATTAATTAAAAAAATGTAAAGAATAAGCTTTGTTGTTTAAAAAAACAAGCTATATGTGACTAAGTATATTAGTTTATCATATATTAATGTATCAATGTGGACTACATTTTTAATGTAACATTTATTTTATAAAACTCCAAGGGCCCACATCAGTTCATCATTACATCATGAGCATTGTATTTTTCTGACCATCTATTTCTAACATTTTTTCTCGACTTTAGTATTATCAATACCATGTTATTAATGTAATTTTAGGAAAGCTGTGGAACAAAGAAACAAAGTGAAATTAACCAATGTACATAAGGATATATCTTGTTACCCATTGCAAACTTATGTAATGAGACATTTATATCTGCTTTCTCCTGCAGTTTGCTACAATGTATATCAATGTATGTTAATATACAAACACATACACACAAAAAACATCTGTCCCTTTCTCTTAATCAGGTAGTTTTAAAAGTTATATTCATATTTTGTCTTCTGTATTTAAGAATGTCAAACATCAGAGTATGTATTATATTATTTAATATGTTTAAGGGTCTTATTGGTTAAAAACAAAAACAATGAAAAACAACAATAAAACAGCCCCACCATTTTCTAGGAGACATAAGATTAAGTAAATACAATAGTCATTAGGTAAATGACTACTACCATGCAATATTTTACCACCTCACACTAAATAAAAGTTCATTTTTAAAGACTTTATAATTACTTTTAAGCTTTATTACATTGAGTTTGGCATTAAGTTGACATAATTGGCTTTTACATACTTTAAATAGAAAATTCAAATTAAGAAATATTTATAGAGTCCTTAATAAACAAAAGAGAACTGTATGTAACAAAATGGGAGAAATG
This sequence comes from Mellivora capensis, assembly GCA_004024625.1. Lineage (NCBI taxonomy): Eukaryota > Metazoa > Chordata > Mammalia > Carnivora > Mustelidae > Mellivora > Mellivora capensis. The sequence continues at coordinate 57,958 of PISX010011222.1, forward strand.
AAGAAAATATTTAAAATTTTTAAAAAACAGTAGAAATGGGGCGCCTGGGTGGCTCAGTGGATTAAGCTGCTGCCTTCGGCTCAGGTCATGATCTCAGGGGTCCTGGGATCAAGTCCCGCATCAGGCTCTCTGCTCGGCGGGGAGCCTGCTTCCCTCTCTCTCTCTGCCTGCCTCTCTGCCTGCTTGTGATCTCTCTCTCTCTCTTGTCAAATAAATAATAAATAAAATCTTGAAAAAAAAAACAATAGAAATATGTTCTTCAGTACCATCTATTATTTGTGTTGTTTTATAGTTGTAGAAATGTATAAGTCGGTACAATGTTTTTTTTTTTTTCTTTTTTAACCCTGTTATCAATAATACAAGACAATGTGATGGAAGCTAGTAAACAATTTAGTTGTAAAATTAAGGTTGTTTTGCTTGTATGTAGTAATTAATTCATACAGTGATAGAAATCACAGTATTGTTTTTATATAATGCTTAAATATTAACACAAATAATATTAATTATAGACATCTGATAAAATACAATACATTTTTTTTGTTTGTTTAGAGATGACTCAAAAGAAAAAATTCAAATCACTTGTGATAAACCTGGAATATGTAAATCACATAACTGATATCCTAAACAATTTATTATTGAACTTTAAAAATCAGTAAAGATAATGCCATTTTTCCCATAACAAGTAAGGAAATTTCTGTGAATCTTAATATATCCATCTGCCTGAGGTCTGTAATGTAATTAGACACATTAGCACTCTCTTTTTAATTTGGGCATAATTTTCATGAGAAATTACAACTTGTGAAACCTGCATAATGTCAGTAACTTAGAGTCACTTGATTAGCACAAGTACATTTTGAAGTCTAATTCCTATGTGAAGTCTTTGATTGAGTGACTTTTCCAGATAGAATTTGTGGTAAGTATGCCTTCTGAAAGATGCAAGGCTGGACCCTTCACTGAAGTAAGTGGCCTACAACAGTGTTGTAATTCAAATCTATTTGTCAAAAAATGAACTTTTCAGATACTAGATTCATAAATAGTTTTGTGATTAATTGGACAACATATTAAGAGTATAGGACAATGTATTTCAGATTCCAATTTATTTAAAATTAAAATAAATAAAATTATAATGAAAATATTAAAGCTAATGATATATGATGGGCTTTTAAATGTCTCTTATATGACAACAGATTGTTGAGTAGAAAGCATGTCATTTTTAAGAATATTTCATCATTTAAGTGCTTAATGTAATTACCTAAGGCTTAATCATATTTTTAAATGTGTATATTAAATTATAAATCTTAAGAAATTGTTGTAAAATGGCCAAACATCTTATTTTTAAGTATTGTGTCATTATTCTCTTAAAATAACATTTAGTATCATTTCATAAAAACTGATGTTTGGTGAAAATAATGAATACAATATATCATCACAATTCTTTACTCTTGTGACAGCTTAAAAATGTATCATGTGATAGCTCTACTTATTAGTTAACTTCAATTTTAGTGTTTTTTGAAAAGGAGACCAGGAGACCAAGAGAAATCCTGGTCTTCCTCTATGTGAGTATTAATGCAGTCCCTGGAAATTTGTTTCTGGGAAAATAAGACCCTTTTAAAATATTTAGTTATAACAGCATCAAAAGAATAAAATACCTATGAAGAAATTTAATGAAAAGGGTAAAAGACAGTATACTTTTTAAAAAGATTTTATTTGAGAGTGAGAGAAAGCACAAGAAGGGGGAGAGTCCAAGAGAGAAGCAGACTCCCTGCTGAGCAGGGAGCCCAATGTGGGACTCGATCCTAGGACTCCAGGATCATGACCTGAGCTGAAGGCAGCCGCTTAACCAACTGAGCCACACAGGCACCCAAAAGACTAGTATATTGATAACAAGACAGTAATAAGGAAATTGAAGAAGACACAAATAAATGGAAAGATAGTCCATGCTCACGGATTGGAAGAATTAATATGTTAAAATGTCCTACTGATGATGTATGGAACTGTTGAATTACTATATTGTACACCTGAAACTAATATAACACTGTATGTTAACTATAATGGAATTAAAATTAAAAAAAGAAAATAAATACATAAAATGTCCCTACTACCTAAAACAATATACAGATTCATTAAAATCCCTATCAAAATTCCAATGGTGTCTTTCACAGAAATAAAATAAATAATCCTAAAATTTGTATGGAACCCCAGGACACCCTGATTAGTCATAGCAATCTTGAGAAAGAAGAACAAAGCTGTACATATCATATTCTGAATTTCAAATTATATTACTAAACTATTATGGTGAAAACAGTATGGCATTGACATAAAGCAGACAAATAAATCAAAGGAGCAGAACAGAGAATTCAGAAATAAACCTGCACATATATGGTCAATTAATTTATGACAAAGTAGTAAGACCTGAAACTATAGAACTCCTAGCAGAAAACATAAGCTGTAACCTTTTTGACATATGTCTTGGTGGTGATTTTCTTAAATCTGACCCCAAAAGCAAGAGCAAAAAATGAAAAAAATAAACAGACTAAAAAGTTTCTGCACAATAAAGGAAACTATCAAGAAAATGAAAAGACAACCGAACTAATGAGAGAAAATATTTGTAAATTATATATCTAAGAAAGAGCTAATACCCCATATGTGTAAAGAACTCATACAACCCAATAACACAAAAACAATCTAATCAAAAATGGGCAGAAGAGCTCAACATTTTCCAAAGAAAACATACAGATGACCAATAGGTACATGATAAGGTGTTCAACACCCATTATCAGGGAAATGCAAATTAAAACCACAATGAGATACTGTCTCACACCTGTTAGAATGGCTATTATCAAAAAGATAAGACATAACAAATGGGATATTATTCATTCATAAAAAATAATCAAATCTTGCCATTTGTGACAACATGTATGAACTTGGAGGGCAGTGAAATAAGTCAAACTGAGAAAGACTAATACCATATAATCTGTCTTATGTATGCAATCTAAGGAAATGAAAAGCTCATAGATACAAAGAACATAATAGTAGTTGAAAGAGCTGAGAAGTGGGAAAAATGGGTAAACTGCTTTGTTTTTGGTTTAAATAAACTGGATACAATTTTTTAAGGAAACTATACTCTTAAGAAAGGAATTCAGTGAATTTAAAAAATGATTAGTAAATTACATTCAATTGAATATCAGTGTCTATTATTTTGCACATGAAATGGTAAATATTGAGAAGAAACCAGTCTACTCTCCATAAAATTTGCTTAATCTAGGCTGAATTTTACTCTTCAGAGTTCTTCATAGCACCTTAAGATGAGCTTAATTATGCAAATCAAGTAGGTGAGAAAATTGATTTCAAACTCTTTTATCAGTATAGTTTTCTAAGGTACTAGTATTTTCTCTAATCGAAGCACTAAACTTCCTGCACTTTTCCTTTTTCTTTTTGCCATTATGCTAAGGATATATAATTTCTGCTGATTTAAGTATCTTATGTCAGGGCAGTAAGTATGCAATTAGCTTTAGTTTAAGTGATAGCAGCAAGCTATAAATAAGATTCTTAATTGTGTTTGCAAGATTAAAATTCAGCCTCATTGTTTGTTCCCTTTATTTCTTTGGTGGCATTGTGGTATATTCACATTGCTACCTCTAAATGAATGTCAACTTGTTTTACCTCGACTGCAGTCGATCGATACTTCATTAGGCTGAATTGTCTTGTGCCCATGCAACCTTGAAGCTGTGGCTTAATTACCATCCGTATTATGCAGTGGCTCAGAGAGCTGTGCTCAGCTGTGTCAGTTTTGAAAAAAAAAAAATATTTTTTTAAAGCCATGGTGCTACCTATATCTTGGAAAACATGACCCCTTGGACTAAAAAAAAAAAAAAAAAAAAAAAAAAAGGTAATATTTGATAAATTAAACATTAATGATTTTTTTAAAATTCATTGAAATGCACAAATATAAGTTCAACTTTGAGACTTTATTATTTTACAAAACTCTTTGAAAGGGAACACAATTCTCATGATCAAGCCATTGTGCAGTTAAGATAATTTAAAACTAATGGCAAAATTACATTCATATGAAAGAGAAGAGGGGGAAAGTGCAGTCAAATGGCAATCATGACAAATGACATCTCTTGTCCAAGAGTCATTTTTCCTTACTAGACTGATTTGTCATCCTCACTTTTGACATTTTTCATCCTGCTATGAAATCACACTGACAGAATAAGATATTTCTAGACTTAACAGCAGGCCACAGAAGATGGTTTTGTGCCTCCATTTATTTTTTGGTTGGCTGTTTCAATTTTCATTTTCAAGCAGCTAAAGTCTGGACATACAAAACTTAGTTATAACAAAATACTATCAGTTAAACAACTCCATGGGAGAAGACTATTTTAAAATAAAATGTGAAATGATATGTGATATTATTTAATCGACAATAAATCTCTCTATTGCTGATATTAAAATATACCAAAATACCAAAAGTTTCATTTGGCATGGTGTTTAATGAATCATTTAATAGTTCCAGCAGTTTATGCCAAGGTCCTAGAATTGGAACAGTCCCATGGAAAAATAATCAAAACAAAGAGATTGTTTATCACCTCGCAGAGCTACTACATTTAGATGGCAAATTGGCTTTAAAATTTGTATTAGTTTCCTAGGGCTGTTAGAACAAAGGACTACAGAATCATAGCTGGAAACAGTAGAAATTTATTGTCTCACTGTTCTGGAGGCTAGATATCTGAAATCAAGGTGTTGGCAAAGCTATTTCCCTCTCAATTGTAAGGGAATCTTTCCTTGCCTTCTCTAGCTTCTGCTGGGTTGCCAAGAATCTTTGGCATTCCTCCAATCTTTCCACAGCCTACGGGCAAATTTTAGGGTTAAAACAGTCTCCTGAGCTTGAGTTTGAGAGGGTCCCTTTCTTCTTTCCTCCTTTGCTTGCTTCCTTCCTTCCTTCTTTCCTTCCATGCTTCTTTCCATCCTTCCTTCCTTCCTTCCTTTGAAAAATATTTACTAAAAAACTACTATATGCCAGAAAACTAACCTGGGAAACAAGTGTTTTGGGGCCTGGATTCTGCATTCAAAAGAAATCTCCAGCTGATGCTCACGGTAGTGTTTTGTGGCCACAATTTGAGTAACCAAGTTAAAAGGCATGAATAGAAGAGGAAGGATGGACTCTAGGTAAAGATCTGGTGGGCAGAAGATATGAACAGACACTTCTCCAATGAAGGCATACAAATGGCTATCAGACACATGAAAAAATGTTCATCATCACTAGCCATCAGGGAGATTCAAATTAAAACCACATTGAAATACCACCTCATACCAGTTAGAATGGCCAAAATTAGCAAGACAGGAAACAACGTGTGTTGGAGAGGATGTGGAGAAAGGGGAACCCTCTTACACTCTTGGTGGGCATGCAAGTTGGTGCTGCCACTCTGGAGAACAGTGTGGAGATTCCTCAAGAAGTTAAAAATAGAGCTTCCCTATGACCCTGCAATTGCGCTACTGGGTATTTACCCCAAAGATACAGATGTGTGAAAAGAAGGGCCATCTGTACCCCAATGTTTATAGCAGCAATGGCCATGGTCGCCAAACTGTGGAAAGAACCAAGATGCCCTTCAACAGACGAATGGATAAGGAAGATGTGGTCCATATACACTATGGAGTATTATGCCTCCATCAGAAAGGATGAATACCCAACTTTTGTATCAACATGGACGGGACTGAAGAGATTATGCTGAGTGAAATAAGTCAAGCAGAGAGAGTCAATTATCATATGGTTTCACTTATTTGTGGAGCATAACAAATAACACGGAGGACATGGGGAGATGGAGAGGAGAAGGGAGTTGAGGGAAATTGGTGGGGAGATGAACCATGAGAGACTATGGACTCTGAAAAACAACCTGAAGGTTTTAATGGGGCAGAGGTGGGAGGTTGGGGGAGCCAGGTGGTGGGTATGGAGGGCACGCATTGCATGGAGCACTGGGTGTGGTGTAAAACTATGAATTCTGTTATGCTGAATATGGAGGGCACGCATTGCATGGAGCACTGGGTGTGGTGTAAAGCTATGAATTCTGTTACACTGAAAAGAAATGAAATTAAAAAAAAAAGAATATAGTTTTACATGATCTACACATTAAAGAACCAGACTGGGTTGTCACCATAGAACAGGGGAAAGAATTGCCAAAGGTAAATAAATGTGCGGAAAGAATGACCTGAGTTGCAGTGTGATGGAAGTAAAGAGCCCAGAGTGAATGAGAAGAGGATGATGCATTGGTAGGTGAGTTGCAGCTTTGCAGGCCAGGTTATAGAACATAAGTATAACCCTAGATAATGGAGAACCAGAGCAACATTAAGCAGAGTTGCCTGGTGTCAAGGCAAGATCTAGTAGTGAGAATCTGAGTTCGTTGGACAAATATTTAGCACTGTCAATTCATTCGAGAAGTACTAGTGAGTAAGTACCCCACTTATCCCACTGTGACTTGCATCCTAGTGGGAAGATCCAGTCTTAAGAAGGCAAATCATCTCTCTTTTTTTCAGAAGGGGGAATCAAGGAATAATATGAAGTCAAAATGTTGGTTAAATGGAAAAATGTAGGACATCAGAATGATGTCTCCACCTAAAATAAAACAGATATATCCATTTGTATGCATGAAGATGAAATACATATTTCTGGTGAAGTCTGTGAAAAAACTGGTCATAGATTCTTAGAATATTAAGCAGATGAAAAGACAAAGCAATCAACTCTAGGCTAAACAAAAAATATGAAAATGAAATATGATCATTGTACACTCTATGACTTAAGTGAACATATTATGTATATAATATTATAAACATGATGACTGATTTAACCCAAAACTTTGAGGTTAAAGGTTAGAAGGGTTTGGTAAGTGTAAATTTTCAATTTTAAGTATTCAAATAATTCCCTCTGAAGCAAAAAAAAAAAAAAAAATTCAAGAAATAATAGAATTAGCAGACTCATTTGGATACACGTGGCTAAACACCAAAAGAAGCAGGTTGAGAGGGGTTGATGTTGGGGATGCAGGTAGGGCAGGAGGCTATTCCTTTTCATCACAAATTATTTGAAATGTAAATTTATGTGTATTTACTACTTTGAAAATTGTAGTAGTGGAATGTTGTTGGTTTACAACTTTGGGAGTTCCCCAGGTGAAATCAGGAATTGCTCCCATGCAAAGAAAGACCAAAGTAGGGGAAGGCTGTTACAGATTGGTAAGTGGCAGTTGTTTTTTTTTTTTAATGATTTTATTTATTTATTTGACAGGGAGATCATAAGTAGGCAGAGAAACAGGCAAAGAGAGAGGGAGAAGCAGGCTCCCTGCTAAGCAGAGAGCCCAATTCGGGACCCGATCCCGGGACCCTGGAATCATGACCTGAGCCGAAGGCAGAGGCTTAACCTGCCGAGCCACCCAGGTGCCCCGGTAAGTGGCAGTTTTAATAAGCAAGGGAACTCGCATAGGAGGCTGGTCTTGAGCAGCTGGAAGGCAAGTAGAATTCTGTACCTGCCTACCATAATCTTACAAGTTTACCCTGAGGCCTTAACTGGGTTTAGGCTCGTGTTCAGTCCAGATGGTCTCAACACCACATTACTCTATCAAGGCTGTGTCCTTGAAATGGCTCTTAGTGTGAGATGAGGACAGAGATAGCTTCCAAAGATGGAGGGGAGGTGGGTGGTTAGAAACCTCTGACTGCACCAATCTACTCCCACAGGTCAACTGGTGGTCACGGACTCTAGATGACTTCTCCAATACTCCAACATGTGTTTTGAAAATCTTATATACAAACTAAAATATAATAATTAAGGAGATGTGGTAAAGCCTATCCAGCTAGGCAGGGGGAAACGTTTCACCACCTTGGAGCAAGTGATCAGCAGAACCTTCCCTGATGGAAGTGATATTTGAATTGAGACCTGAAGGATGAAGGAGCTGGCTCTTTAAGAAGTCAAAAAAAAAGGCCTTAAAATCTGTGGTACCAACAAATGCAGAAACTCTGTAACCAGAAAGAGATTGGGTTATAGGTGGGGAAGAAAGAATGCCCAAATGGACTTGAAGCCTAGTGAGAAAAAGGCGAGAATGATTCTGGATAAGTTTATAAAATGTAAGTGGGTAAAGATAATTTAAGTTCTTGTGGAGCATCCTGAGGAATTTTAGCTGAAAATCAAGAGGAAGCCATCAAAAGACTTTAAGTCAGGGGCCTGCAAGTGATAAATCAAATTCCTATTTTAAAAAGAGAGAGAGACCCTCTGGTAGCAGTAGGATGATCAGGAAGTGGTTGCTGTGTGTTAGGATTGAGGCGATGATACCTGGACCAGGTGGATCCTATCAGAATCAGGGAGCCTGAAAAGTAGTCAGACTGAAGCTCTGTTTTATTAGAATTTGGAACTGCA
>PISX010011223.1:0-66533 GCA_004024625.1 Mellivora capensis
TAATATAAAAGTATACACACACGTAAATATGTTATATATAGTTTATTACATATCTACTTTCATGAATTTTTGAATTGGGACTTTGACTTCCTGAAAGCAATGAAGTACAGTGGAGAACAACGTTGTCATGAGCTAGTTAGAAAATGAAAGCACTGACATCAACAAAAAGCAAGGATTTCACAGTGAGTTGCATGGATAATGGTTTGGAAAGCATCAGAGTCTAACTAGAAGAACAAGGGGAATCAATGATAAGAAACTCGATTTAAGGGCAAACCACTTTTATAATTGTTTGGGTTGCTTCCAGTGATAGGATCTCTAATTATGAATCTTCTCACATAAAGCTTCATATCCTCTATGGCTTCTATATACAGAACAACTTCCCTAAATATACTCCTGATATCTATTCCCCTAAATAACTCCTACTTATCATTTAGGTCTTCAATGTTACTTCCTTGGGAAACCAAATATCTGACCAGAACAAGTCAAGTTCCCAGTTTATACAATAGCTTCATACTTTTACAGTTCATTATTGTACTTATCCCAAATGTAATTAAATAATTAAGTGGATGATTAGTCACGTAATGCCTTCTACCGTCTTACCCAGAATATACATTCTATCGAAGTAGGGACCATCTCCATCTGGTTCACTACTCTGTCCCCAAGGCCCAGCAAATTTATTAATAGGTTTCATATTACTATATGCCAGGTATCCTTCTAAGCTCTCTAGGTATTAACTTGGTTCATCTTCACAACAATCCTAAGAGGAAGATACTAAAACCATCCTCATTTTAAGGCCAAGGTCATACAACTATAGTAAGTAATGGGGCCAGGACTCAAACTCAAGCAGCCTGGCTTCTTAAATCATGACCTAAGTCTCCTTGTTATAGGTACCCCATGAATATTTGAATGAGTATTTGGAGAAATGGATGAGAAATACATTAGCAATAAAATGTGTATTTGCCATGAATTCAGCACCAGCAGAGACATGTCTTGTAACAGCTGTAGCTCATCATTTCATGGTCACCTGATCATAATAGATGCATAGGACTCCAGTCCTATAATGGAAATACCAAGAACAAAGCTCCATAGACACCCTCATTAGAAATTCAATTATAATGAATTTTTTTAGAAAAATAGACTATTTTGAGGCTTTCAATTTCAATGACAGGAATCTGAAATTAAAATATTTGGAGTGAAGGTGTAAACAGTTTTATGATACATATATGCATCCACTCTAATTACAACAACTGACCAACCACAAAGCTCTCCCCTTTTTTGTATGCTCTTATTTCCTGTTGAAATCAGCTTTGAAAGAGGGTCTGTAATTGCAAACAAGTTGTGCAGAATAAACAAGCCATTATTGTAATGAGGATGATTCTTGCTGAGGATTATTTTTAAAAGCCAAATTATAGACTCCCAGTCTAAATTGTATCTGGTTTTTTATCACTCACTTTCAAATTTGGTACTTATTTGCATTTTGCCTGACCTGCTAGTTAGAGCACAAGTTCACAGAGCCCCTTCTAAAGCTATAATGAGCTTAGGTAATAACCACCACATAATTGTGTTCAACTGCATACAAGTGTTTACTTTATACTGCTGTGTGTCTGCCTCCAAGATTTTTGAGATGTAATTATGCATTGCAAAATTTGCATGTTGCCAACCTTGCTTGGACTATTTTTGCTATGTTTCACATTTAAACTGCTTAAGTGCATAAGTGGAGGTATAAAACAGCCAGGTTTTGCAGACTAGAAAATTACTGTTGCTTAAATGGCAGAATTTCTGCTCTGTGGTTTCCTATTTCCATGCCTTGCCTCAGCTACATATCTTTTTAACCATCTGTTTCTTTCTGGCGACCAGTGACAGGGAGGCAAGCAACTGTATCTGCATTACTATGTAGTTTGACATCTGGTATCTAAATCCGACCATAGTATTTATTTGTGAATTGTTTAAATATAAGATCATATTAGTTACACTTGCAGATCCCTCTGCATTAACATCTTCTATTCTGCTTATGCTAGAATTGCATGTCATTTTCCATAGAGAAAGAGTATGCATGTTTTCCTGCAGGTTGCATAGAATTTGAGTATGTAAATATGAAATTTGTTAAGTAGCAAAAATATATTACATATGAATTAAAATTGTAAATTTCAGATATGATAGAAGGAGTTTAACAGACATTGCAATGTGCACATGCTTGTAAGTATTCCCAAGACTGCTCTTGAATGAATTAAAAATCTCTTTTAAAATAGTATATATGTGTCTTGTTGGACAAAAACACTACTGATGAAGGATCATTTGGAAAATTATGCTTTTCTTCCCAGACGGGGAGGACTCTGCATTTTCTTCTTTCCCCTTGTGGCTTCCAGTGTGCATCTGGGAAATGGCCACCTGCAGTCCGGGTGTAGCAGGTAGCCCCTGAGTTTAGTAGGAACCATTGAACAGTGGCTGTGGTCTCATTAGTATCCCTCATGATATAGTTTACAAATAATGGTCATAATCCTCTCATAATCCATTAGCTCTTCCTGCTCGTTATCGACTCCATGCTTGATGGAGACCAACTTGACACAAGTGAGCCAAGAGCAATTCAGCTGGAAAGAACAATTCAGCATTAAAAATACTCAGAAAAAGAAGCATGATTTTGGAGGTGTTCTCTGGGGTTTAAGAAAAGAGAAAGGGAATCAGCCTCCCATCCCCACGAAGGAGATGTAGACTCTACCTGGGATCAAGGGGAGCCTCTGAAAACCAGGCTGTTTCATTTCTTGCTCTTTCTGCTCTCCTACTTTCTAAAGAGGCATACCAGAATCTTGTGATGATCAGCACAGAAAGCAGATATGACATCTGCTCAATAAAATAACTGAGGAATATTACTTTGCAGGGTCTATGGAAAAGTTATTTAAAAGGCAAAACTACAGTAAACTTGGGGCATATTTACCAGCCTCTTCAGCTGAAACTCTAAATTCTCATTAAATTTGCTTTAAAGCATTGTAATTAAGATGTATGATCCTTCCTACCTACCCACCCACACCTGTTATCTGCCTGCAGGAATTGCGTGTATCTTCTATGACTCAGCTCAAATGTGACTTGAGCGTGAAATCCGTCTGACCCTCTCAGAGTTGGGTGCTTTGATACAGCTCTCTTTTATACTCTGAGATCACACTGCATTGCACTATACTGCATAGACCTCTATTAAAATCTTTATATAAGTGGATAGAGATCGTTTGTTTACATAATAGTACCAGTCAACTACTGCCACAACAAGGCAGTGTAACAAACTCAGCAATATCAATAGAACAATAAGCATTTATTTTTACTCACAGGTCTATGGGTCAGGTCAGTACCGTGTTCTAAGTGTTTTTCATGTGTTGTTCAAGCTAAGCAGAAAAAGACAAGGGGAAGCTCTTCTTAAAGCAATGGGGATGACAAAGCAAGCAGAATTATGCACAGCCTTGTAAGCCTTGGATCAAAACTGGCGCACTGTCACTTCTGCCTACATACCATTGGCCAGAGCAAGTCAGACAGCCAAGTCTAAACTCAAAGGACAAAAAGTACACCTCATTTATAATGAGGTTGTGTAAGGAGATGGATACAGGGAGGAAGGGACTACATTAATAATTCGATCTACCTCAGTTCTGATACAGCAAATGTCACTCATTCAATAGTGATTTGTTGGATGAATAAATAAATCAAACCAAAACTCTTCAGAATAAATCCAAAGTTATAAAAATACAATTTGCCTTTAAATATGTAAATATATTGTGGTGCTTGGGGGGCTCAGTAGGTGAAGCCTCTGCTTTCGGCTCAGGTCATGATCTCAGGGTCCTAGGATCGAGCCCAGCATCGGGCTCTCTGCTTCCTCTCTCTCTGCCTGCCTCTCTGTCTACTTGTGATCTCTCTCTCTCTCTCTCTCTCTGTCAAATAAATAAATAAAATCTTTTTTAAACTAACTAAATAAATAAATGTGTAAATATATAATCTATATGATATATGACATATGATATAATGTCATGATGTTTAAGCTCCACTTTACTAAGCTTCGAGTCATCAATTTAACTTAATTGGGTTTAAGTGCCTGTATTAGTCTCCCATTGCTGCTACAATTGACTAGTACAAATTTACTGGCTTAAAACAACACAAATATATGATGCACAGTTGTGGAGATTGGAAGTCTAAAAAGGATCTCCCTAGGCTAGAATCAAAGTGTCAGCAAGACTATATTCCTTTTGGAAACCCTGGGGAAGAATCCATTTCCTTGCCTTTTAACTCCTAAAAGTTGTCTATATTCTTTGGCTTATGGCCCCTTCCCATCTTCAAAGCCAGTGAATGTCATTCAAGCCTTTCTCGTGTCACATCACTCTTCCACCTTCCTCTTCGACTTCTTTTTTTTTTTTAAGATTTTATTTATTTATTTGACAGACAGAGATTACAAGTAGGCAGAGAGAGAGAGGAGGAAGCAGGCTCCCTGCTGAGCAGAGAGCCCGATGCGGGGCTCGATCCCAGGACCCTGAGATCATGACCTGAGCCGAAGGCAGAGGCTCAACCCACTGAGCCACTCAGGCACCCCTTCCTCTTCCACTTTTAAAGGACACTTGTGATCACATTGGGCACAGCCAGATAAACTGAGATAATTTCCCTAGTTTAATTTCAGCTACTTAGCAGTCTTAATTCCACTGACAACATTAATTTCCCTTTGCCATCTAACCTAACATATTCATAAACTTCATGGAGTAGAATGTAGAATGGAGTAGAATCTTAAGGTGGGGGGAGGTGGGAGGTGAGAACAATTACTCTACCACATGTCTCTAACATATAGGATGGAAAAAGCACAGACCCAGGAAATAATTTTGAGTCTTAATCCTAATAAGAAATAGTAAATTGGACAGTCCTTTCAAATTTCAGTTGTTTCTGGTGAAATGAAACAGTTGTCCTAGATGATCTCTAAGGCTCCTTCCAACTCAAATTCCCTTGATTTTATGAATATAGTACATACAATTAAACCTTAGTGTGAGAAGAGATTAAAGACTAATTCATCATCATAAAAAGAATGAGGTAAAAACTTAGCAGTGTTATGGGAACATAGAGGAGTGTCATTAATAATTCTCTCTAGGTGGCTATAGGGGCTTCATGGAGGAGATGAGATCTAGCCTTACGTGCCCCAAGGGTGTAAGGACAAATGCATTCTTGTCATGGGAACCAGTGCAAAGGGCATAGGGATTGAAAGGCATCTGTTATGTAAGGGCATCAGCCATGCAGAGAACAGAGAGAAATTCTGGGTGGGCAGAGCATAGAGATGCAGGAGAAGAAGCCGGAAGTGTAGAGTAAGACCAGATTGTGGTACCTTCTGTAGGCAAAGGAAACACACTATTTATTATTATTATTATTATTATTATTATTATTATTATTAAGCAAAGGAGTGCTATAATAGGCTTTGTATGTTTTATAAAGATACTGAAGGAATAATGAAAGAAGTTCTTTTTACCTACTTTAGTCTATTTAACATTCTAGCTAGTAGGGCTTCATTAAAACAGCTTGTCAGATACCACAAAATAGTTTTCTTAAAGATCTAAAAAACACACAAACAAACAAAAAGAATAAAGTGTTGTTGCATCTAAGCTTTGTATTATTTTGTATGTAAAAATATCCATTTATTTAGAATTATTCTAAATAATTCTATTCTATTCTATTCTAATTCTATTCTAAATAATTCTATTATTCTAAATAATTTAGAATTATTTAGAATAAAACCATATTTCAATCTCACTTTTAAAATAGAACTATTAACTCAGTAAGGTCATCCATATAAATACATTTGAGAGACTAAATAAATTCCCAGCCCCAAATCACATTCAACCTCACTCTCAGTGACCACCTGCTGTATTTACCCACCTCTTACTGTCGAGTGTTTCTTGAGAGTCCGCTCATATATGTGCTGGTCTACTCTCTGCTAGACGCAGAATCTAAAGTTCTCGGGTATTTAATTGTCAAGTACTATTGTCTCATTCTTCCCAGAAGCATGAGGTCTTCAGTGATGAGACTGTGGTCTTCTGACTGAATCTCCCACTCTTCTATACCAAAGACATGTTCCGACAAGACAGGATTCTTTTTTTTTCCTTCCAGTCCTCTTTGTCTCTACTCCTTGGGGTCTGGGGACATGATGTCTCTGGATGTTTGCCCTGCTGTGTTGTGGTCAGCCTCTGCCACCTGAGAGCAGAGTGGGCCATGGTGGGGTCGCTCAGGGCACCCTTAAGACAAACTGGATTCAAACCTGACCACCACTTCTTCATACAATACTGAGCAAGTTACTTAACTACTGTACATCTTAGTTTCTCTATCTGTAAAATAGGGATAGAAATAAAACATAATCACAGGGTTGTTATTAAGCATCAGGTGTGTTAATATCTATAATGTGCCTAGAAAACAGGCATCATGGAAGTGTTGATAAAATAAACACCCCAGACTGCCAGGTTTGTGAAAAAGATTAACCTTATACTTGCTTAATCCCCCAAAGGAGGATTTTCTGATCCTTGGAGCAGAACATAATCCTAACTCATACATGTGCCACCTAAGGTCTTTCAAAACCTGGCCTTTTACTTCCAACCTTATTCCTCATCTCTCCTTCCACTCGCTCTGCCCTACTTTGCCCCTCCCTAGGCTTCCAGAGTCACATTATTAAACCTTCCATTCATCCTTAAAGACCCACAGTGAACCGTCAACATTACATCATGCAGAATGACTTTCTGAACTCTCGTTCCTCATACCATGTTGTAATTATTTCTTTACATGTATATTCCTTTTACTAAAGGGCAAACAATTCTTCCCAGGAAAGAATTGCTTTTTTTTTTTTTCTTTTTGGTTTATCTTCAATATCTTGCACAGCAACTGTTTATCATGATTAAGTTATCAGGAAATGTTGAATAAAGGAATCACTATTCTGATTCTTGCTATCAGGGCATGAAGATAAGTTATTTACAGTCTAAGGTGTGCTTTTATTTTTTCTTTTTAACATTTGTTTTTAGAGAGTGTCTGGCATACACCCCAGCTGGGGGAGGGGCAGAGGGAGAGGTAGAGAGAATCGCAAGCAGACTCCCAGAGGAGGGCAGAGCAATGTAGGACTCGATCTCACAACCATGAAGTCATGACCCGAGCCCAAATCAAGAGCTGAACAGTTAACCTACTGTGCCACCCAGGTGCCCCGGGTTGTTGGTTTTTGTTTTTTTTTTTAATAGTTTCACATTTAGGCCAAATAGAAATAAGATGTTTACTTTAAAATACTTTTGTGAAATCTCATCTTTGTAAAAACAATCCAAGAAGATTAAGAACTTTTTTTCCTTATAAACATATTAAGTCTGTTTTGTGTGTCCCCCCCCCCCTTTTTTTTTAGTTTTGCAATTCACAGAGAAATAAATTTCATGTTTCTATGATGTTTGAATCTGGATTTTCTCCCAAATTATAAAATACTAATATCAACACAACAAATGATACTTTGTTTTACTTTATGTTTAAGTATCTGTATTCTTTGCTTTATGTGCTTCATGTATAACTGTGTCTTTTTGCTACCCAAGATCAATTTCAGGATCCATTTCACTTAAAACCCTAGAGAATATTTATTTACAGATAGAGATATTTATTTCTCTGCAAGGGTTCTACAATTTTCTCTCCCCAATTATTGCTATGTTTGCTGCTATCAACAAGACTCCTTTATCAACCACCACTCCTCAACTCAGGAAGTTCTCAACCCGCTGATTTTCTCTTTTCTGTATCTTCAAACTTATCTTTTCCATTAATTCCTGCTCCTCAACAGTTTTGTCTTAGTTTGGGATCCTTATAGCCAAACACTTAGAGAAGGGGTCAAATACAAGTGTTTTATTTGGAAGGCAATGCCAGGTACAGGGAGGGGAATGCCAGTGTGAGCCTTTCTATAGTGCGGACCACAACTGGTCTTGCTGCTTCTGGCCTTTATCTCCTCCCATCCGTTGTTCTCATGACTACCAGAATAATCTTTCTAAAAAGTTTCATCATATCCTGCTAAAAATCTTCCATGTTTCTTGTCATTTTCTAGGTATAAACCAAGCTGTTATGAAAGACGCTTTCCATCCTGCCTCCCTGTGTCTTTCCAGGTGTGCTTCCTGATATTTTCTCCTCCAGCTCTATGGACGCTCCCTAATAAACCATGGCTAAACCCAACCCGTTGCACTGTCACCGTTTGCAGGTCCGTCCCACCTGCTCAGTCTGATAGATGAAGGGATGCCTATAGGATTAGTGTTGTTCCCAACTGCAGTATTGCGAAAGACCACAAGAAAACAAGCTTTCGGTTATTTAACAATCACTGAGCTACTGCAAGTACAAAACTATGGGAATGAAGAAGGCACAGAGCTATCTCGAGGAGCTTTTATTTTAGAAGGAACAGATTGTAGGGGCAGAAAACTTTCCCCTTCTTCCCTTCTAAGTTTTTTGTCTGTTATAAAGGTTAAACTGACAAAAGAGAGGTTAACAGAAGAAAAACAAATTTTGTACTTAGGGGAGTGGCCTACAAATATGAGACTCCCCTTCACAGTCTGGTAATTGAGGCTTGTTATACCATCTTGAGCTACTAAGGAGAAGGGGCTAGGCATCTGGTGCTTCAAAAGGGAGAAAGACAATACACAAGAAGACAAGAAGAGCAAATATCTGGTAAACAAGTGTTTTCCATGCCATACAGGTAAGTCTTTCTGATATAAAAAGTTATCTCTAGTAATAGCTCTCTTCCTGCTACAGGCCCCCTATCTAAATTCTTTTAGGTGGTTAAAGGAGACTCTGACTGAGTCTGCTGAGGCTGGAATTGTTTTCAGCTCCGAATAACCCTCATGCCAAAGGGGCACATTTTATGTGACATATTCTACTCCCCTCAGTGTGAATACAGATAACTTTAAAGCCAGGTGTGGAGCTATACATTTGATTAGGCGAGATAGTTACACAGGTGTATGAGTTCATAGTAGGGAGAGAAAACAAGTTATACCTTATATTGGACTTTTCCAATTTTGGCTTGCCCTTTAATACTCAGAAATCCTCTCTTTGGAAGAAAATATCTTTATTCAGGAAAAACAAATTAAAGGAACTGATTGTCTTGACATGATGTTTATGGGTACTCGCTAAGACTCAATATATCCAGGCTTTTTCTTTATTTTGGTCAGTGATATTTCATCACGAAGGTGTATATTTTATTTACTCATTCATTTCAATATGTCTTGAGAATCTACTATGCATCACAAGATGCTCCAAGAGACAAATTGTGGAAATACTAGGAGGTTAGGTTTTTACCATATTTACATCTCCAAGGGGTAAAATTTTTCACCATTAACTTGATTATGTATTTTATTTTTTTAAAGAGTTTATTTATTTGAGAGAGAAAGAGGGAGAGCACAAGCAAGGAGAGGGGCAGAGGGAGAGAAGCAGACTCCCCGCTGAGCAGCCAGCGATGTGGGGCTCGATCTCAGAACCCTGGGATCATGACCTGAGCTAAAGAGAGATGCTTAACTGACTGAGCCACCCAGGTGGCCCTTAAATTAAAGTTTGTAACTTTACATTGCTATTTTAACACTCTTTTTGCCTCCCCTTAAAAATTAATTCATTTTGTTTTACTTGTAGCTTGCTGTTTTAATAATAACTTTGTAATATTCAAAGTAAGGCTAAATACCTAGACTAGTTATAGATGAACAAAAGGGGAGTAGGAAGAGATCCAAAGAAAGGAGAGAAAATTCATTACAGGTAAAACAAACAACCCATGTATAACACTGGATTTGTTTTGTTTTGTTGTTGTCAATGCATTTTCTCACAGGGGTTCCTAAGTATCAACTATTATAAGGAAGTTCAAGTTCCTAAAATGATCTGCCCTTTAAATACTGAAAGTTACACAAATAAACAGATCTTAAAAATTCTTCCCAACAAACACAAAGAAAAATTGTGTGCCATCAAATGACACAGCTGGAAATACAGAATTTCCATAATTAGAAGAAATTGTTCACATTTTACTCCTCAGGAGTAACTATAATGCTCAGCATTTAAATAGTTGCATTCAGTGAGAAGAACAACTAAAATACTACTTTTTTTCTGTGCAGCATTTTTGATTTCTTATTTGTCTTCAATCCTGTGAACTGCGGCATGTATCCTGTAATGCTCGTGAGCCGAGTTATTAAATAAATGACTCCAGCCTGGGCAGCAGTGGGCCATGACACGCAGCTATTTGCACTCACAATGCAAATTCAGCTGGACGGACGAGCCTGGCACCGCACACCCTCACTGGGATGTTCGTTAGACTCACTTTACAGCTGTCAGAAATGATCTCTGTTACTCGGCTCAACCCAGGCTCTGAGAAAGAATTCTAAGGCAAAATGATGGTAACACATGGAAAATTATTTGAGAAAAAGCAAGCCTATTTAAAAACCGAATGGGAAAAATAAAATAAAATAAAATCATCACTTCATCTTAGTGGATTAAAATGTAATAATAAAAATAATTACAGATTAGAGCCAGACAAAGGATACCCACCCAACCTTATCTGGAAGATCTCTGTGACAGTTTATTATACTAGTTCCCAAATCATGCATTTGTTTCCAAGCCTGGACTGTATCCCTGTGAGTTACTCAACTATATAAATATCACTGGTCTCATGAAGCTCCTCTGGTGTTATCATGCGCATTTTAGTGCTCAGGGGAAGTCAGGAGCTTCTCAGTGGCTCCCATGTACATATCAGATAATTTAGGATCTTTGAGGAAAGAGAAGATGACGACCGTCCCGCACAGAAGCTGACTGGTCAGTGACATCCAGCAGCCCACCCAAACCTCTCCGTTTCTTGGAACGTGTGAAATTTTGATCCCCACTCACAGAAATCTCTTAGTTGTCTTATCTTTCTTTTCAATCATGTCTCCTCCTTCCCACTGGAATTGTAATTTTGGTACAACTGAGAACGTGCCATTTTATTTCTCCAGCTCAGCTTAAAATAGTTCTGCACTGACTGACTTTCAGTAAGTCATCGCTTAAAACCTTTGGAAAGTAGCTGTTCAAAGAATGAAAAACAATGATGATGCCTGGTTGGCAATTCCCGTGTCCCCCTCTCTTCATCTACAAGGTGGCCATGGTGCCCCCAAAGACTTTATTTACACTGTTAAATGTAAAAGAAGGGTTACCCTGGTGTCTGGTGAATTAAAATATCAACTCAGATATTCCTGTTGGCAAAAAGAATCTTGCCAAGAGCTGAGGAATCCTTAGTCATTCCCAAAGTATTTCTCTCCTCAGAAATGTTTAGCTTCCTATTTGAATTCACCTTCAACGCGTAACATCATTACCATGCTAGCTAAACTCAACAGGTATTTTGATGATATATTCATAGTCTTTTAGAAGGTATTTCAGTATTTGGTGGGGGGATGGGGAAAGGGGAATGGGCACTTCTTTAAAAATGAGTGGGCTTGTAGCATTTTCAGTGGAATGTTTCCTGAAGAGCAAATGACCTGAAATATCTCCACATGGATCATATGAAACCTTTAACAAGACATTTCTCAAGAAAATGGCACCCCAGAAACACATACATGTGTGAGGACACACACACCACTCACACACAAAACACTGTTTTTAATAGCCAAGGGCACTTTGGCACAATGTGGGGCGGTGGTTGTCAACATAAACAGATGGTCAAAGAAGTGGGCAAACACTTCATGTGAACTAGTTCCATAAATGAAGTTTTTTTTTATTTCATTTTAAATGCCATACTTACTTAACCAGCTTTCAGACAAGATGATACATGTAGCCAGTTGGAAAGAGTTCCCTGCCAGGCTTCTGTGTTTTTATGACAAAATTAAAAGTCCACAGATGGAATAACTCAAAGCTAATTCTTACAGAGTTTGTTTAGTTAGAATGGGGGAAAAAGAGAATACCATATTGCTTCAAATTAAAGCCATATCTACACAATGAGAGATTTTTAATTGGAAAGGAAAGACATAGAAACAGCTTTTTAAAGAAACACCAAGTCTGTTTTTTACAAGAGAATTATTTAGCCATCAAAATAGCAACTTCCCCCAAAGAGTTTGAAGATCATCTAGGAAATTCCTGATTCCACACTCAACCCTCAAACATCCTAGCACCCTTGAAATCAGTTCTTTGAAAAATATCAGTGTGTCATATTCTCTGCTTTGTAAAGCTATCCTGTCTTCCCACCATGAATTCACTAGCCATTAAATTTCAAAGAAAGACTCCTATATGTGAATTATGGGAAGAAAAGTGCTGATAGGAAATTCAGAGGAGACCATCTATCTTGGCATTGTGCATTCTGTGAAAGTTTGTGACTTTGTTAGATGTTTAGCTGGTTTCTTTAATGAGAAGTGAAATTGAACCAATGTTTTGTTAAACATGGTAGCCCATGTATAAAAGCATGAAATGTATACGACACTGCCTATTTGAGAAAAAGAAGTAAAAAGAACACAAAATCAAAGGAAAAGCTCTTATATTATATCTATATCTATCTATATCAATATCAAATGGAATATATTACCCAAACTACAATTAAAAACAAACTTAAGCATATAAAAAAAGCATATAAGCATTTAAAAATTTCATACAAAAACAATTCTACAAAGAAATGTCATGTATCCACAAAGAATTTTTATCTATCTTTTCAAGATCTACTCAGAAGTACAAGAATAAATAAAGAAAAGGGAAAAAAGCAGTCAATAAAATAATTATTTTGGCCAACAAAATACACAAGAAATTGTTTTCACTTTTAGCCAGTTAACTGATTTGACTCGATACAATTGCTGTTTTCAGGTAAATTTAAGTGTCTATGTTACATAGAGGAAGTGAACTTACATATCCGTCTTATTTCTCTTCTAAAAATGTATGTACTTATTTCCACAAAAGACATTTTTTCACTTCCATAGGTCAGGGGAGAAAAGCTCTAAGCCCAAAAAACCAATGCACAACATTTGCCAGGAAACAGCTGTTCTTCCAGAATACTGTTCTGCTCACCCAGACTCATGGAGTCTGAGTAAGCTCTAACCAGTGCATAAATTAAGACCCTAAATAAAACAATAGATCTTTCTCCTCTCTACTTTGCACAGGGCAATTAAAGCAGGGGTTCTAAGGTGTTTCAGACCCACAGAGATCTGACTGAATGGAACAGACTAAATCAGAAGTCCTATAATACTCAATGAACAATTCACCTGTGATTTTAATTTCTGTAGGAACTAGCCTTGTTATTTTTTTAATTGGAATGATTTTTAAATGTATACTTATTAATGAGAAAGACAATGAAGCCTGGATGTAAGATGTCAAAATGAAAATAATTTTGTTATGGGGACAAAATCAGTGATTTTAAAAAAATTTAGTATCTCTGTTACATTTGTCTTACTAGAAAAAAAAAAAGCCATGCTACTTGATCTAAGTATTTCTCTTTTTTGAAGATTCTATTTATCTTTTTGAAAGAGAGAAAGAGAGACAGCAAGAGAGAGCATGAGCAAGAAGGAGAGGGAGAAGCAGGATCCCAGAGAACAGGGAGCCTGACTTGGGGATCCATCCCAGGACCATGAGATCATGACCCGAGCCAAAGTCAGACATTAACTGACCTAGCCACCCAGCGCCCTTGATCTAAATACTTCTTAGAATGTAGTTTCTCTCTCTGTAAAATTACTAATTCTTTGGAAAAGTTTTATTTCACTGATGACTAATTTGCACTAATTCATCTGTATTTTTGTAGCTTTTATTTTTTTTAACTTTTTAAAAAGATTTTATTTATTTATTTGACAGACAGAGATCACAAATAGGCAGAAAGGCAGGCTGAGGGAGAGAAGGAAGCAGGCTCCCTGCTGAGCAGAGAGCCTGATGCGGGACTGGATCCCAGGACCCTGGAATCATGACCTGAGCCAAAGGCAGAGGCTTTAACCCACTGAGCCACCCAGGTGCCCCAGTAGCTCTTATTTTTATTAAGTTTTTATTTTAATTCCAGTATAGTTATCACACAATGTTATAGCCCCAGCAGAAATGAAGCTGCTTCTCTGAATTTACAAGCAGTTTCAAGTATACAGGATAGTGATTCAATAATCCCATACATCATTATTCAGTGCTCATCATGATAAGTGTCCTCTTAATCCCCTTAACCTATTTCACCCATCCCCTTGCTATAGGATATTTCCGGTTTTCCATCTGATTAATTGTTTATTTTAGGAATACTTTTTAGTGACTTTGTATCTTCTAGACTACTTTGTATCTTTGCATAGGAATTCCAGGCAGTATCCTTGTAGCTGTTCATCATATTTTAAAAATTTCTTTGCCATTAAAAAAAAGCCCGTTTCTTCCACCTTTATCTTCTATTTAAGGGAATGACTACAGGATTACCTGAAAATTAGCATTTATCCTAATATAACATGGACTTCATCAAAACAAATTGCAACAATTCACTTACTATTGGAAAAAAATGCTCTGCAGACATTAATTTGCCTGGAGAGGCAACTTGGAATATGTTTTGATTGTTAAAGCATCATCATATCTTTAAATAAAAGACAGAAACCATCTCTGATTTATGAGACTCTTAATAGAAATGTAGATGGCATAAAGAATATGAAAGTCAGTATTTTGGATGCTTACAATAAATATTATTGTCCAGGTAGAACAGATTTTAAAATGTGAAAGACAAAACTCAGCATGTGATACAATTTAATCCTCATTTAAAATTATTTTTGATGAAAATCGGAAATCATAAATATTGCACTGCCACATCAGAAATTTAAAACAACCTGTAAGGCTAAAAGAAAGGTACACTGAAAGAAAAAAAAGAACTCAGCAGGGTACCATGGATTGTATTTTAGTTAGGAAGAAGAAAGCAATTGGTTCAGTAGCAAAGGGAGGCTAAACAGATTTGTATTTGCAAGGCCAGAAAAAGATGGCAGTCATACTAGAATAAAAGTCAATTACCGACATTGGAGATGGGCAGTATAGGCATATCTCATTTTATTGAGTTTTGCTTTACCAGACTTCCTAGACACTGCACCTTTTTACAAATTGAAGTTTCGTGGCAACCCTGCTTCGAGCGTCTATTACTGCCGTTTTTCCAACAGCATTCACTCACTTTGTGTCTTTGTGTCACATCTTGGTAATTTTTCATTATTCTTGTATTTGTTACGGTGATCTGTGATCGGTGATTACAACTCGCCCAAAGCCCAGGTGATAGTTACTGATGTGGAAATGTTGGGGTTTGGTATGAACAGTCAAGAAGAACTCTTGAGACATCGTCGGTGCAAATAGTGGTTTTATGAAAGCCCAAGGACAGGGCCTCTGGGCAGAAAGAGCTGCGCTGATTGAGAAGAGCAACTGATTCTATACTTTCAGGTCAGGAGGCGGTTGAGTCTCTACGGAATTTTGGAAGCAAGGCTTCCAGGACCTTGAGGGGGCTAGTTATCGTTAGGAAAAGGTCAGTTCTTACTGTCTAGTAAAACCTCAGTCATGAGACCCTTCAGATGTCTATCAGTGGTCCATATGCTTGGGGGATGATTGCTAATATATACCTTGGGGGCTTAGAGATAAAGGAAATTTCCAAAGGGATTTTTATATGTTAAAAGAAGACTTGCAGGATCCTGGAAGGTGGGATAATGATAGGGTAAGATGGCCTTTTGCCCTTAACAAAGTGTTAGCATTGAGGCACTTGAGTTCCTAGAGGAAAGTCACTCTGCCTGTCTCGAGGTCTTGTCAATGGGCTGTAAGTTGTAAGGAGATTTAATTTTTTTCTTCTGCCTTTATTCCCCACCTCAGCTAACACTTTTTAACTATAAAGTATTTAATTAGCATTTGGACATTGTTTTTTTAGACATAATGCTATGCACATTTAAGAGAATACAGTCCACTGTAATCATAACTTTTATATGCTCTAGGAAACTGAGAAATTCATTTGACTGCTTTATTTTCATAATCACATTGTGGCAGTCATCTGGAACCAAACCCACAATATTTCTGAGGCAGTCTGTACTGTAATTATGTATTTCCTCAGGTTATTAGAATATAGAGCAGGACAAAAGCCTAGTGAAATCTTGAAGGAATCCTCCTTCTGGATGGTCAAGAGCTCATCTTTTATTTGAGAAGAGTTTCTCAAACTGCTAATTATTGATACATGAAAATATTTCCCTGGCCAAATATGGTTAAGAATCACTGGGTTAAAGAGGTTGCTCCATTGCAGGACTTCACAAAGCATAATATACTCATTTGCAAAATAAATCTCCCAGCAAGAGGCTTCTATTTTGAGTTTCCAACTTAGTTTTTGTTGTTGCTTTTCAAGTTTTATTTGCAATTGAATAGGAACATGGGAAACATAGGAAAAAGAATATGTAATATTGATAATGCTTATTAAATGTTATTATACTAAATTAAAAATGGTAATATGCAAGTTACTTATAAAAAACATATTTAGAGGAACACCCTCGTTATGATGTAGGCATAAACTGAATATATACATTTTTTCCAATTTATTTGACCCATAGGCCCCCCTATTTCTAACTAAACATGATTTACCATCTGAATAGAAACCACTTAAAAACACTAAAGATGGTTTCCTTTTGCAAGGATTTTGTTTTTTCTGCTTTAGATCCCTATAATTGCAGGAAATACCAAAACAGGAACTTGGTTCTTAAACGTGACATAATGCTTAAGAAGAAAGTAGAGGAGAGAGTAGACATTATATACTCTCACAACCAACTTAAGATTTAAAGCTTTACAACTGTTAGTTTTCTTCAGACAAAAGGGAGTCCCACATTATTCAAGAGGGTGCTGAGATCTATGCAGATCCTTTAAAACATTCCAAATCTATATTCGGAGAGGGAAAATGTTATCATCACAAGAACGACTTTTCTTAACTATACCTAGGTAATTCCTGCAAAGACATTCTAGAATAGAATCTCCATGAGGTTAGGGACTTCGTACATCACTGTTTCTACAAACCTTAGAACAGGGCTTGGCACATAGCAGAAGCTCCATAAATACTGGTTGGATGCTGATTCTAAAGCACCTGATACAAAATCCTATAGTATAAAATTACAGTTTATATTCAGCTCTCAGGTTTTTAGACGTTAAGTAGATAATAGAGAAATTATTTAGCTTTTGTGTATAGAGGTGCCATTGGCACCAGTTATCGAAAAGCACTTTATTATTCTTTCTCTGCATAAATGCATCCATTAGAATGATGAGTGAAGTGCTCATTAGTCAACCTGAATACTAAAAGTGGTGGAGGTTAGCTCACTCAAAGCCTGACCTTTCCAAACATTTGCTTCTTAAAAAAAAAAAAAAATAGACAACACTTCCCTCCCTAATCTTCCCTCTTTGATCCTGTGGTTAATTGGGGAGCAGTCTCTCTTTTAACTTTGCCAAATATTGCAGAGTATTTTCTGTAAATGTCACCATAAATTGAAAGCGACACTAACATGTAGATGTGCTTCATTTTCTGGTTACATGTAACAAACTTAGTCATTGCTTTTGTGCTTCTCCTGTTAGTACTGATTTTCCAATTTGATAATGGATGTCAGGAAAAGATTCATTTAAACATTCGCACCCTTTGGCCTTACCAGGAGCTTAATTGTTGCCATGAATATACAATAGAGGTTTTTAAATACCTTAAAAGTTGATGCTACAATTCTGATTGTGTTGTGCCCTCGTTATCTTCATATTTAATATTGCAGAAATGGCGGGTTTAGCGTGCTGGTGAGGCAAGGGGAAGACCAACAGGTCCGTGATTACTAATCTGCTTCATCCACAGGACAATTTCTGTCCCAGCAGTTATCACTTGTGATTTTGGATGCATCATTTAAGTTTTCTGATCCTTGGTTTTTTATTTAAAATTGGAATAAATCTAGTTTATAGAATTTCTTTAAGGATTAATTCAGGACATATATTAAATAACTTCACTGAAGAATGTCCAAGTATTTCCATTCAGATTCTTTTCTGAAGTAAGGGATGAAATTGTGAGAGTGTCAGCACATGAGCCTTAACAAAGGGGCTACGTTTGATTAGTGAGGGACTCCTATTCTCGGCTCAGACCCAAGTGGCCCGACCAGCCACACACCAACTTCAATTCCGCCTTCTGGTGTAACATTAGCGTCATCCTACGTTAAGTATTTTAACCTTTTTCCTCTTTCAAAAGCAGGCAAGACAAGAGAACACAGAATCAGGAGCAGGTTGCAGAGTTTCAAATCAGCAGCACAAGGTCAGAGACTAATAAACTGCAGGACTGTTAACCAAGAAACCTAACGATGATGTGCCCCTGGAGGAAAATTCCTCCTTAACGTAAACCTCCTTACGGTCTTTCAGTCTCCTTCCCGCTCAGTGTAATCAATCATGACCACAGCATGTGTCATTTCTTCCTAGGACTTTCTCAGGAGTGAAGGAAAAATCTCTGGGAACCGGACTTAACCACAGGAGGGCATGGAGTCCCCAGCCTCTGGACAGAGGTGTCGGGTGGGGGTGGGGGTGCGGGAGGAACAGCCGCCGAGCGCACCGGGCAAGCGCGCAGACCGCAGGTGCCCCCCTGGCCACTTGGTCTTTGCTTTCACCTGGGAGAAAACGGAGAACTAGAGGAGCAGGCACAGGTTAGCACAGACAGAATGCGCGCTCCTCACCAAGCAGGAATGCGTTGCAGGGAGCAGAGAAGAGTTCGGACTTCATTCACCTACAATCTGGGGGTAGCTGGTTTATAAACCATACATTTGTGAATTTGTATATACTTTGCACTTTTAGAGAAAACATATGCGGCTCATATGCATTGCCTTGTATTTGATAATTCCTTTTATTAGTATGACGCTCTCTTTTTTTTTTTTTTTTTTTTTTTTTTAGCATAGGGCTTGGTATTTTTATTCTTTCTCCTAGAGCAACAAACTCCATTCTTTCATTTTCAACAAGTTGAAGAACATATACACACTCAAAAATCATCATGAAATATTTCATCATCTTTTCGGGGCAATAACATGCTCTTGTTATTGCATTTGCCGTGAGTTTCTGCTTGGTCTGGATGGAAAAAATGTTTCCTTTTGTTTCCTGAGAAAGCATTATTTGATCACAAAAGCCTCAGTATTTTCCTCTCATTCTCCAGGTAGACACACAAGGCTTGAAAGGATTTATACCACTGCGAGGTCCCTCAGAGCGTAGTAGAAAATAGCTTTGCTAAAATGGTATTTGAAAACTATTGTATTTCTGGGCTTTCTTTGAAAAATAAAACCCCTTACTCGGGTTTTTAAAAGAACGTAGTCAGTAATATGACAAAATGTTAGTACACTTTGAAGCAGATTTTCTTAGGTTGCTGCCTTAAAATTACCATTTTTTACTTTCAACATTCAGAGTTCAGCATGGCAGAGTGACTAAACAACCTTCCCAGTGTCAAGCTACAGAAGTTTTCCTCTCTCCTAAATATTACCTAATTATTATAGGTGATGTTAACCTCTCTACGGAAAATGACTCTCAGGCAGACAACAAAACCCCAGAATGTGGAACGTGATATGGGAAAAAAGGTTAAAATCCTCTACTTTGAAAATCATGAAATAAATATCATGAGTTTTCAAATCTGCTTGAATGATCACGTCATACTTACCTTTATACAAAACCCGTCGATGGCTTCCACGTGCCCATGTCCCTGATGCTTGCAAGGATCATGACAGTCTGGACACTGAGCCCGAGCTCTCGCGCACTCTCCCCTCTCTCTCCCCAGCCGCCCCTTCTCCCTTTTGCTCTCTGGGCTCTAGTCTCATTGACCTTCTTTCAGTTTCAGGGATTCCCCGGGGTCTTTCCTTCCTTAGGCTTTCACACATGCTCCTCTTTCTGTCCATAAGGCTTTCTGTCGCTCTGTGCACGGCAGTCTCGGCATCCTGAGCGCACTTGCATGACTGTCAAATCAGAGACATCGTTCCGGACCTGCCAGTACGAGGGGGACCTCCGTCACCACAGCTACCACGGAGTTGCAACTTATCTCCGCATCATTTTGTTGTGTGGAGCCCATCACAAAGTAGATGCGCGCGTGTGTGTGTGTGGTTTATTGCACAGCCGAACCAGGAGAGCTGAAGTCCCGCAAGAGCAGGGACCAAGCTTCTGCCAGGTAAAAACAATAACACGCAGCATCCGGCGCAATACCTGAACACGCATGTTAAACTCCCAGTAAATACTTGTGGGGGGAGTAGAAGTGCTCATGACCTATGAGTATCCTTCCTAATACACTTTTCCTGAATATTTGAGATAGATCATCATTTGTACCAATCTCTAGGCCTTATATCAAATTAACTAAATAAGTATTTGAAAATATCTAATAACTGACTTAGTAATACTCATATTCTGTAAAGAAGTTAAATATCCTGAATTTAACATCTGTATACGTTTTCCCAAACCACACAATTGATACAGTATTTTCCAGTTCCCTAGTACATGTACCAGATTCACATAATTTATTATGCAAATGAAAAATGTCTGGGATTCAAAGAAATGCCTAACCATTAAATAGGGAGAAAACTCAGAATCAAACCAGCTTTGAGTATAGTTAAATTTCTGGGACATAACAACTAATGAATGAGTTTTAAAATTCGCTGTGAACTTTACATTAGAAATATTTCTAAATATTATTGTTCGAAAGATTGATTTATTTGTCTCTAATTGTGCTCAATTTTACTTTTCATGTCCAATTCATATGCCAATAATATCTCCCATCTAAAAGAAGTCAGATCAGACTAGATGAGAAATGTCTCCACAAGTGGTTAATCCTCCCCACATGATTTAACATCTACATCTCTGGGATGTTTTTATCTGTTATTAGCATGGGCATTATGAAACCTAGTTCCAAGTAGAACAAGGCAAGTAATAAACTTTTCCTCTTACCTCATTTGAGAGAAATTATTTTTCCCAGGAAGCTAAACTGCCTATAAGAGATAATTTACTTCAAAGAAATAATTTACAACCAAAAAGCTATATCCTAAACTCTCAGCTCTGTACAGTACAATCTGATCTGTTCTTATCATCACTAAAAATATAAGTCTCATGGGATACAAAACAAAATTAGGCCTGTTACAAACCCACTTAGGAGAAACAATTACGTTAACTTCATTTACATACCATTAACACGAATTCTGTTCCTCAAATGAGCTGCCGGCTACCCATTCTTATAGAAGAGGAGAACACTGGGCTTTCTTTTCAACTAATGTATGACAGGATGTTTTCTTTCCCTCAAATGTACCTTTCCTTCTTCGGCTTAGTATTTCTTTCCATGTTTGTGTCATTCTGCTTTTGAGGTAAAGAAGAAATGGGCAAGGGTTCTGCAGCTAAGAAAGAAGAGAACAGAGGAATGCCCAGGAGGTAGCAGGTGAGACCCCCCTCTTGTGGACCCAGTTCCATCGCTGGTTCAGAGACTCTCAGAGAAAAAATAAAATTCAACCAAAAAGATAAAATGTGGTTCACCCCCAAAAGCATTATGAGCTGAACACAAGGTTTCTTCCAATTATACACACTCAATGACTTGCTAAAAAAGAAAAATTCATACACACAAGCACACACACACAGATACACATATACGTGTACAATGCCCATCCTTATTTTATAATTCCAAAAATATATATGAAACAAGTTCTATCTTTGAGGCAAAACCCTGGTTTCTTGCTTGAGTAGAGATTAAAATTACTATTTAAGTGAGTTGATAATGGCCTTACATATGTCCGCTAAGACAGGAGCGCTGCCTCCAAAGACGAGAGAACACCAGGCACCACCAACCAGCATGGACCCGGCAGGGCACACCCGGTCTGAACGTGTGCAGTAACCGCATAACTACACACCGCATCTGCGCAGTTACGTGCGGTGTGTGTGACTAAACTAAGAACCGTGATCCCTCGTCCTTGGGACACTTACGGGGAATAAAAGCACTGACGTGTCCAAATGACTTCTTGCATTCCCGACTGATACCTACTCATGGACATATATATACCCACATATATATCCTGTTGGTTCTGTTTCTCTGCAGAGTGCTAATGCATACACAGACATGAAAACTGGTTCGTTAGCATCTATTTTAAATCTACTTTCATAATTGATTTTTAGCATTATCTTCGTATTACCATTATCACTTAAACTTCATGAGGAAAGTCAAAACCAGCAGACTCTGGAGCGCTCAAGCTAGATATGCTTATTTATTTATGAAACCAGTTGGTTGGGGACGAGACTTTGTTATCTGATTCCTTTTCACTTTACTTGTGGCTAGAGCAGCTCGCACGGACCTAGCCTGTTCAGAAGGCACACGGCTCCTGAACCCTGTAGAAGCCTCAGCGAGAGATGGACAAAGTAGCTCTGCCAGTGAGAACGTTTTCCTTCCAGGCCCTCAATTAAATCTAGCAGTAAGAGCTGAAATGAAGGGAAAGGACAGCTCTAGCGCGCAGGAGGAACCTTAAATGTAGTTTCTGTTGTCGGGTAAAACACCGCTGGCTGCATTCCTGTGAACTCGCGTGACATCAGACATAGAAAAAGGAGAGAGAGAAAAGCCGTAACAGAAAGGAATAGCAGTGGAGCTGATTTTTTACAGCAGTTACCTCTGAAAAAGCTGTGTGCACAGTCTATTGAGCATTGTGGCCACAACTCCCAGCTTCAGGGTCTCCATGTCACAGATGGTTTATCAGGAGAAAAATGATAATGGCTGAAAACTGCGTGGGTTTTTATTGTTAATGGGGGCAAGGAAAGGAACAGATTGATACACCACGAATAATGAAAATATCGTTCTCATTGTTATACAGCGCAAATTACAGAGGAAACAAACTGCTAACTTCAGGTACGAGTGTTGTTGAAATGAGAAGTTTTTATGATTTTAAGGACGAAGGAAGAAGGTAACCTTCCTCTTATCCCTACAACTGTCCTTCTGTAATTTCTAAGACTACTCGATTAATGTCAGGTATCATTATCCAGGGAAAAGGAAAGGATGTGGTAACTTGGGAATTTCCCTTAATACTTCATGACACACACAATCAACCATCTTTAGTTCTTTTAGAGCTAGTAGAAATATATTAGCTGTGAATATTATATAATTGGGAACATAAGTTATCTGATGATAAAAAATATTGACAATGGCCAAGGCTGGATATGAATGCGCAGGTCTTTTTGTACGGGGCATTCAGGGCTCCCCTTTCTTCAAACCTGACTGTAGTCAAGAATTTTAAAGGCAGAACTCGTGTCCAGAAGTTAGCAAACTGTCCCGGCAAACTGCTCCGGGGGGGCAGTGTGTGGCTTGGACGCTCAGAGGATCAATCGCCAGCAGGTAGGTGCTTTAAGAAGAAATCATTTTCCCTTTAAGAAGAATCTACTTGTCTTAAATTAAAGAAATGGCAGCATTCTATTGATTTAAGTATCCCTTCCGTTCTTCACGGGAGGAAAGATACACAAAGGCTGGTTCCTTTTGTACATAACCTGCGTCGGGATAAAAGATCTACCTCCCCTCTTTTGTCTGTCTGAGGTCCTTCTGCTTGTATGGGAGCTGTCACGCACATTATTTGCACAGTGATGAATGTGACTCTTCCCTTATTTAGAATCCACAGGTGTTTTATACCATCTTTGTTAATAAACATCTGGATTCATATCAGACTTGACGTTCCACAGCTAAGGAGGCAAGTGCTACATGAGCGGGTGCGTCCGGTTGTAACTCAGTCGTGGTGACCTTGCTCCAAAGCCGTCTGGAATTGGTAGGAACAAACATTCCCACGGCTTCCTCTAGTCTCTAGGTTAGCACTACCTGGTAAGTTCTGAAGAAAGGGAGCCACAGCAGAAGACAAACTTCATACTCTGAGATCTTAAATTGTTCCCAGTGGTTCACAACATAGGATTCTTCCACAGCCTCTCCAAAATGTGGACACAGGACACATCTGAAGAGCATTAGGAAACGGTTCTCCCTCACCCTCTCCCAATTCCCCTTCGTAACAAATGCCTCAGCATCAGGAATGGATTGCATTTTATTTTATTTTTTTTTTAAGATTTTATTTATTTACTTGACAGAGAGAGATCACAAGTAGGCAGAGAGGCAGGCAGAGAGAGAGGGGGAAGCAGGCTCCCTGCTGAGCAGAGAGCCCGATGCGGGACTCGATGCCAGGACTCTGGGATCATGACCTGAGCCGAAGGCAGCGGCTTAACCCACTGAGCCACCCAGGCGCCCATGGGTTGCATTTTAAAGAACATGTAAGCAGATATAAATAAAGTGTTTCAGAAGGTCTAATTCTCAGAGAAATCATTTTCTTTGAAAAGACTCCATGGAGCTTTTCTTTAAAACCTGATGATTTTATCTCAAAATCACATTCTACTAACCCTACATGATCATCCAAGTTTCCTTCAATTTCTAAAGAATGTGTTCTCCACACAAGCACCTGCTTAAATGCTGAGAAGGAAAGTAGCAAGAGGTGCACAGCACAAGTGCCCCAGACGGCCAGACAGGTGAGTGCGTGGGGAATCTCCCTCCTCCTGCGTGTCGTAGGTCCTCCAAGAGCCATGGCCCTAGGAGCCCAGGTCCACTGTAGCCCACGGACATCAATGTCATTACCAATCTTCTTCTTCTTTTTTTTTTTAAAGATTTTATTTATTTATTTATTTATTTATTTATTTATTTATTTATTTGACAGAGACACAGCGAGAAAGGAAACACAAATAGGAGGGGTGGGAGAGGGAAAAGCAGGCATCCCGCCGAGCAGGGAGCCTGATGTGGGGCTCAATCCCAGGACCCTGGGATCATGACCTGAGCAGATGCCTAATTTAAGCAGACACTTAATGACTAAGCCACCCAGGCGCCCCATTGCCAATCTTCTAAACTTTAGTGGCTCTTTCTAGTTCCAGGGCCAGCCCAGGCATAAAGGCCCTGCAAAAATCTCACTTGACCTTATAAATAACAGCTCATATTATTCCAAGTAAAAATAAAGCTAAAATTGCCTGCTCATTGTCCTGAGAACATGCCTTACTAAGGCCTACCTCCTTGCCTTTGTCTGCGTTCCCTCTTCTTTATCCTCCCCAACATGGATACCTTCTCCTTCTGTCCAGAAATTCTCCGCTTTCTCATTCTTCTTGGCTACCTCAAGCTCTCTCCTTTTCTGTGATGCCTTCCCAAATACTGCACCCTACCGTGAACTTTATTCAGAAAACTTTATTTCCTGTGTTCTACTGGTCTGCGTTCTTAATCATAGATGCAATAGTTTATTAGATAAATATTTATTGAACAACTACTGTGTACCAGTCATTATTCTATATCATAAAGGTAAATGGTGAACAAGTCAGACAAGTTTATCTAGCTTCAGTGTACCTCATACGTGTTTATCCCAGTGAAATTACACCATGTGATACCAGTCAAGGAGTACCCTGTGATCTTTGATGAGCCCCTACAGAGTTCAGTTCAGCACACAGTGGCCTGAGTGGTTGGAGACCAGCACTACAGCAGGTCAGTGCTGCCAGTGCTCCTCTCAGTCCTCTCACTTACTGTCCCATTCTTCTCAGCAGCTTTCACTATACCTTTTCACCTAACCCCCACACTCACGGAATTATACCGACCAAAGCACAACACATTGTTCTGTTTTTGCTGGGGAAAAAAACGTTGTCTTCAATGTCTCCCATTCTTTTCACCCACGAAATATATTCACCTTGTCTTACTCAAGTTCCCATATGGCCCAGTTTGCACTATCTAAGGGGAGTTAAGAAAGCAGGGAGTAAGGTCTTGTGGACGGAGAGGAATTAAAGGTAGAGTAAGGAGAGAGCAGGTCTGCTTGAAGTTCAGCCAAACTTGAGTTGGGTGGGCTTCCTGTGCCTCCGCTCTCTTAACTGTAAAATAAGCGTTGAACTAGATTGCCTTTCACGCCCCTTCCAAACCTGTCAGTACAGTAATTACTCGGTGACTGATACTCAGTTTCTCTGTTATTATCATGAAACTGCTCAACTCATTCCGATTTACAGTTTTCAATCTTGGGAATTAAGGGTGATATATAAAATAGTAATTATAAAAATAATAATTATAAATAAATGCCCAAGCACTTGGGATAAGGAAGACCGAATGTGGAGGACTCCAGAGTCATGTTGATTCCTCTTTCTCTACCCCTCACACAATCCATCAGCAAATTCTAATGGTTCTGCCCTCCACATGCAGACTCTGACCACCTCCAGTGTTGCCACCATGATCCAAACCACAATAATGTCTCATCTGGATTACTGGCATACCCTCTTTGCCTTAATTCTAGTCTTATGCCCCTAGAGTCTGGTCTCAACACCACAGACAGTGATCTATTAAAAATATAAATTATATCATGTTACTTCTCTGCCTGTCTAGTTTTGGGCCCCAAAATATTGCTGTCAGTCTAATGGTTGCCTTGCAGTGATGTTTTGGGTTTCCAGATGTCAGTGCCAACTCAAATCTTATAAGTAATAATCCTTAAGATATCTGGGTACTCCCATTTAGCTAGTACATAGTTACTCAAGTAAATTGCCACGGGTCCCCCTTTGAGAAGCCATGGGGGATCATTACCGTACTTCTCTTTGGGGATATGGCCTCTCCTTCAGTCAATGCATTCTGGGTCTGTAATAGACTCAGGTCTAGAAGCTGGGCAAAGAATTATGCCTTTTGATTGGAGTAACTGCTCTCAGTCTCTTGGTCATGCATTGTTCATATCTTTTGATTATATAAATTAAGTAG
This sequence comes from Mellivora capensis, assembly GCA_004024625.1. Classification (NCBI taxonomy): domain Eukaryota; kingdom Metazoa; phylum Chordata; class Mammalia; order Carnivora; family Mustelidae; genus Mellivora; species Mellivora capensis. The sequence continues at coordinate 26,660 of PISX010011223.1, forward strand.
TACCCTTGTAAAGTGCCCACTTATCTTTCTCTTGTGGACACTGTGGTGAACACAGAGATAGCTCTTTGACCTCCTTCAGAGAAAAACTTCTTGCCCCATCTACTGGATTATGTCAGTGGGTAGCCTTTAGGTGTCTTTAGCCATCCCAATCACTACATTAATTATGTCCAGTAAACTTCTGAGTATTTTGCACTAATACCTGGCCTCTGTTGTTTTGGAATCTTATTATCCCCATGGTTACCTCTGGGTCCATTTCACAATGGCATCTCCTACTTTCAGCCCTGTGCTACAAAAGGCAGCCACAACTGAACTTCTAAGAGATGCCAGTAGCCCTCTCATTAGTATAGCATCAGTATCTCCCATAGAACACAGTCTTCTGGTAGCTTTTCCAGTCTTCAATAAGATACCTACTCTAGCATTTGTGCTTTTAGTTTCTGAGAGCTGCCTGCCAGGAGCCCTGCCTGCACTGGCGGACGTAGTCCTTAATTTCCAAAAGAGGATCTGCACAGTGTACCACAGCAACTCTTCATCACTTAACTAAGATTGCAATGCTCATAAGACATAACCTGACTTTGGAGCAAGGGGGGCAGTCTGATTCAGAACCCACACCCCTCACTACTATTTAGGAATACCTGAGAACTAGCCACATAGAGATGGTTTCTAGTCTTTCATCCTAAAGTTGATACAGGGTTGGGGAAGTTGGAAGAGGCAGGGGTTACTCTTCACTAGTGTATATCCATGGTTCTAAAAACAGGGTAGTTCAAAGTACATGAAGGTACGTGCCACAGGTAACTCTTATAACCTTTGTCCCCCATCAGAGTTGAGAATGCCTTGTGTAGAGGAAGGAGAAGCTGTCAAGGAAACATTCTTGAAATAAGCTTTGAGTATTGTTGATTTTCACCATGTATTTAAATAAAGTTCTTTTGTGTGGACAACCAGAGACTTGAAAAATAAATCCACAAAATAAATAGCTGTTTGGCCTCTGTAGAAAAGTGTTTTAAGCCTATAATTAAACTGCTGAAGGTATTCTAAGGCAAAACTTTTTTCCTCCTAAAATGAGTTAATATGTAGTTTTGCAACACAACCAGGAATCTTACCAATTTTTCTAAGAAGAGAGTTTCAAGTGATTTGAAGACGTTTCAAAGTCAGAAAAGGATTTTGTAAAGGAATATTATGTATTATTAAGAGATAGAACTTCCCTACTAATTTATTTCATTTTATATTTATAGTGCAGTCATGAAATCATTGAAAAAACAACTTTCCCAATGTTTAAATGATAAAACCACCAATTATGATTCAGAATGAAGGAATTTAAACTCAAGGCAAAACTTGCAAGCTTCTGATTTCACACCTTTCTCTGCTAATTTTACTAGTTTCTGCCTGTCGTAGTGTTTGCATTCTGCTTAGTGTCCTAAGTTTCTGAACCTGCTCAACTTTCCATATCCATAAAGGAAAAACAATACAAACAAATAAGGAAACTAATAATTAATGCATATTTACTGGACTTTGTGCTCAACATTTTCCCATATAGAGTCTCAAAACCACAGATCAACCAGATGTTATTTGTATTACTTTTCGTCATTCATTTTGGCTAATAGTATTTATAGATTTATTCTTCTAACCATCATTTGCTAAGTATTCCTAAATGCACATCCCAGAATCAAGAGGGAGGCCATCTAAGATTAAACACTGATCATGGATAAGCTACAAAGTAAATAATCCATGAACAGTTTTACTAAAATTATAAGATCTATGTTACTTAATCCAATAATGGTGCTATGTTCACATTAAAATCATCCTGATTTCATCCCAAATCCATATTATATGCTTCAGCACCTGTACCGCCCCCTTCATAGCCTTACTAAATGATTACTGTAAAATTACTGCTTGTGTAGTTGCTCATATTTTATCTACAGGCTAGCTTCTAGATTACACATATCTAGATACTTAGATATCAAGAATGCAGACACTGTTTCCAGTGCCAAGCATCACACCAGCCACAGCACAGGAACCTAGTGGATATATACTAAGTCAATGAGCCAACTCTAAAAGAATGTTTCACAGTTTGGGTTTTGGTGAATGCTATACTATTAAAATATTACTTTACAGAACAATCTCAATTAGTCAACGGTATGCTTTTCTTGTACGTATCCAAAACAACACTGTTTTTTTCCTCTAGTATTCAAAATTACTTTAAGTCAGAATTAAAAAAAAAAAAAAAACTCTACTAGAAGACTCATAGATTACAGCTGTAAAAATATTAAGAAAGAAGAATAGAGGAAAAGGAGGGAGAGACTAGTAATCATAAAACAAAAGTTTTATATCTTATTTTCTTGAAGGATAAATAAATCTCAACTTTTCTTAATGTTATTCTAGGCCTTCATATTCAAACTTCCTACCAATTACAAAGAGACTCCAACACAATCCTTGGCACTGAGCCAAAATGCAAAGTCTTCAGATCTCAGAGGCCCTGAATACCCCACTGCCTTCCAGGCACATTCCTCGCCCAGCCTTCCCAGGACTGGTTCCTTTTCATTCTTGTTGTCTCAATGTAAATATGTCTCCTTGGAAAGGAATGTTCTCTCTCAGCTGGTCCCCCACTAATTTTTTTCTTCATAGTACATATTATTTATGATTTTAAATTCACTAATGTTTAGTCACTCTGTCTTCGCCACCGCACCTGAATATACTTCTATGATGGTAAGACCACACTTGTCTCACTTATCTTGGGATCTCCAGCACCCTCTGCAATATCCATTCAGAGGGATCTGGATTGAATAAAAAAGACAGTCAAATTCATATTGATTTCTCAGTGATTCTAGACATTTGTGATTTTAGTTTTTAATATTCTATATTGCCCTTGTTAAATTATGTCTTTGCATTCATAAACAACATAAACTAATGCCAGCAATAATAATATTGTGATACAAAATGTATTGAAAACTTTTTAAGATGAAAATGGTGTTTCATGTAATATTAACATTAGTTCGGTTAATGTAAGACTAGAAATTAGAAAAACTATTCACGTCTGCACCTCTCTAGTAACTAAGACGCCCCGTTCTCAATGCTGTTTTCAGAAATCGTTTTGTTCCTGGTATCTGTGGCAGATACAAATGATGACACAAAAACCAAGCAGCTGAAGACAACAACATATATTTTGCTCACAAATCTAAAACCTAAGTAGGCTTAGATCAGGATAACTTGTCTTTGCTCCACTCGGTGTCTGCTGAGTGACTTTAAGTCTGGTTCTGAAATATCGAAGACTTGTTCATTCACATATCTGCCACTTGGGCTAAGAACATTCAAGTAGTCAGGGCTAGAGAAACTGGACCTCCTTGGGCATCTCTCTCTAACCCAATGTAATCTGCATGTTGCCTCTCCAGCATAATGTCTTCTGCATAGTTGGTCTTCTTACCCCTCGGTTTAGGGATACCAAGGTATGTGTTCCAAAAGAGAGCTTTGTGAAAGCAGGACTAGCAGCAACACAACTTGTGAGGCCCAGTGCAAAGGAAAATGTAGGTCTCCTTGTTCAAAAATTATTAGGAATTTCAAGATGAGGTCAACAGAGCTTTAAACCAAGGTGGCCCTTCTGAATGCAGGGCCCTGTACCATTGCACAGTTTCCATGTCCACGATGCTGGCATGGGTAGGAGCCATATTGTATTTTATGATCTAGGATCTCTCAGCATCATTTCTGCTGCATTCTGTTCACTGAGGTAGTCATAAAGGTCCACCCAATTTCAAGAGTAAGAGAAATAACTCCACCTTATTGAGAGTGACTGTGATCTGGAAGAGAGTGTAGGGTCATTTCGGAAAATACAGTCTACCACAAGTTTGCTATAAATGGTTAGTTTGTTCCTGGAGAGCAAAAACATGTCAGACTTGGAAAATTCATACTGACTGTAATATCCACATCATACATTGGGAGCTTTCTTTATGTGGGGTGCTACTGAGCACTTCAGAGATATCGACTCATTTAACCCTGTGACATTTAGTCGATACGGTGCCACTATCCCAGTTACAGAGCTGATGTCACAGACGGAAATAGCTCATACAGCCAATAAGTAACAGAACAGGGAATTGATCAGATCTGATGCTAAGGGTGCTTATCACTGGTGAGGGTGGTTGAAATAAATTTCCCAAGAGATAAATGCCGATGACCGGTGCTCTCCCCATTCCCTACCCCCAGGTTGACGGATTCCAACGACCTGGCTATGTAGGAAAATAGCTAGAACAGAGACTCACCCCTAGAACAGAAGGCAGAAAGAGAGACAGAGACAGATAAAGATCAGTCGATTTGGTCTATCTTCAAGGTCCGAGCCTGAGCTATATAAATCTGGGCACTGTATGCAGCTCTATTTTCCATTCTGTGTTCTGAGGGGAATAGATTTATAGAAAGAAAAAATAATTAAGTGGGTAGAGAGCAATAAGACATGCAAGAGAGAGTACCGACAATATTCATAACAGTTTTCTTAGTTTACTCTTGAGGCCCAGCTATATCTCTATCCTGAGGTAACTACATATCAATAGGATACACCTTCATACTTTGTTATTGTCAGCCTAAGTCATTCTCCATTATGTTCTAGTAAAATAATCCTAACACATATAGGTAAAAAAAATAAAAATTTAAAAAAATGAGAGATTGCTTCAGCCAACAGAGAGAAAATTATACAAACACCCAATGGGCTTACCAAATAAAAAGATAAAAAATAAGCTTATAGTTTTTCAAGGGCTCTAGAAACTATGGGGACAAGTCCAACTTACTTCCAGGCAATAACTAAAAGTTGAAAGATTCTATGTATCGTAATTAGGTGGAATAGATACCTTATGATCACAATAAGGGACAAAAAAAAAAACCCAAAACACGTCCTGGCCAATTGACCTAAGGTCTTTTAGTCTGCCTTCGGAATTTTAAAGAAAAAACTTGACTTTTGCAAAAGGAATTTTCCTCCAGTATATTCAGTCAATTTAGAGGTGAGGCGAGAAAATTAATTATTAATTTCTCTGTTTTTGAAAGGAACACTTAGTGAAATCTGCTTCTCTACCATCCCCCCAAATACCTCATGTATTCTGATGTATTACCCAGTTCCACATAGAATTCCTACTAGCTTTGGCATCACTGGAGAAGCATTCCAGCATGTGTCAACAGTGTTTCCTCCAAGTCCTGTGCAAAGGGGGCGTGGTGGGTAAAGCTATAGTCCTGTCTGAAGAGCCTTGCTCTCTTTTCCTTATGCTTGTCCACCCACCCCAGGGCCTCCATCTTCTCCATCTAGGAAGCCATTTCCCAAGCCTCCAGATTAGGGTGAAGGGGTGGGAGGAGGGGCTCCAATTCTAGTGAACAGCTGGGGCCCATCACTTCTCATTGCAGGTCTTGGGGAGATGTGGTTGACAGAGTGATGCACAGAGCCTGTCCCAGTTAATGACTTCACCATTCTCCATCATTATCCCCATCATTAGGAAATTAGGAGGACAGAAGGTATTTACTGTAAACCTGCCACCTCCCAAGGAGAGATAAATAGAAACTGATAAATGGGCTCTTCTGGTGCTGTTCGTCTATTAACCTTCTGCTTCCCAGCTCCGGCATATGCATGCCATCCTGCCATTAATATCCAGTAATTGGCATGGCAGCGGGCAATACAATCATACCTTTACTGTGAGCATTCCCTCCGTGCGGTGTGCCTGCGCAAGCACACAATTACATTCATAATGAAGCTTTGCTAAACAGTCCAGTTGAAAGACATTAGGCAGTTGTTCCCCAGCCATAACACCAGCCTCCCACCGTCATTCAGAGTTTAACTCTTCACTAGCTGGACACCGCCTGCCTGCTGTTGCTAATCTTCCTGCTGTCTTTGCATGCATCCCAATCTATTCCTTCAAGGTGTACTCTTTTTTGTTTTTAACAGTTTCTGCTCTTAAACTTTGTGTTCCTTGGCATCAAAGGCATAGCCAGCCTGTGAATGATTCGGAACCGTCTCATCAGGCTGACCGCCCCTCATGAGGTCATGAGGGCAGAGCTGACTTTCATCCATGTTGTGGCCACTGGTGACCACCTGGGGGCAATGCCCCTCATTTGTCACCAGTTGAGAGCCAAGCTGTTTCCCAAAGAGATTTTGTATTCTTTGGTGCATTCCTAGATGACAAGGGGGAAAAAGGATGTATCCCATCAAATTTATTCTTAGTATAATAACAGAACTGAAAGGAAAGTAATAACCTTGGTGTCATATTAGGAAAATACCATTCTCAATGTTCATCTGCTCAAAACTCTCAGGGATCTTGAGAGAGTATGAATCCTAGGAGATCCTGAAAAAGTTTACAGAAAATTGAGGTCCACAAAGAGAGCCACCTCATTCTGTTACCCATCTGCTCACTCTGTGGCTGCAAAATGAACATTTGGTCTCTGCTTCCCTGACCTATTTCTTCCCAAGTTACGTTCCAGCGTTCACTATGAAGACTCTACCACAGTGACTGCGGTGGGCAGACTGTTTCAGAGGATGAAACAGGAAAAGCAAAGATGAGTCATCTCTTAAAAGCATAGGGCAGATTCTGTGAAATGAATCGAGCTGGTCCTAATTTTAGCCTTGAGGGGTAAAAAAAAAAAAAAAATACAGTTGCAAGGGAGGGGAGGGGAGGTTGGGGAGAGGCAATACCAGCAAAGAGATAAAAAGCAATAAAAAGACCAACGAGAAGAAAATGACATGACAATCTTATTACTGGTGTTCAGGAACCATAGCCTCTCTGTCAGAAAAATACCAGATCACCCATTTGAGAACTTCATAAAACTAAATGATCAATAGATTATGGCTCTGGCCCTCCTTCCACACAGCATAAAACAAATAATAATATCTCCAATAAATATAACAGATAGGGCGATCATTCCCATTTTCTGCAGACCCCTGACAGAACATGCTACAAGAGCTTTTCGTTTCTTCAGGAAGAGGCTAAGCAGCTTGCCAGACTCCCAGCCAAGCACAGCCTCTCCAGCTGTCTACCAGGTGTCCACCTTGAGACACAGAATCTGGATACAGCGGGGCAGCCTTGCACTCCAGGAGTCTTTTACTCCACAGATACACCTGGTGGCAAACCCTCTGCCAGTTAACGAAAACTCTTCAGGCGCTGGCACCAACACACCCCTCTGGTATAATGATAAATAATGTTTGTCACGATGACCTGACGACAGGTTAAGAGACTGACATGAATTCTGCATCTTCTTTATTCCTTATTTCTATCTACCTTTATGCCTTTACAAAGGGCCTTTACATTATCTCTTCTGGTTCACAAAAAGTGAACCAGTCATCAAGAGACGGTATTAGGATACCTACTGCACAGCTCTGGAAACTAAGACTCAGAAAGGGCAAATTACTTTCCCAGGTCACATAACTGGGACCAGGATCCTCTTTCCAGGGAACTGTGCTGCTAACTCGAGCTGGCACCATTGCATTGTGTGTACAGCACTCCTGCAGGTGAGCAACACAGCTGCCCTAAAAAGCAGCACAATATAGTGGAAATAGGAAAGGCTTTGTTTTTATAGTGATTTTTTTCTTTTTTTTCAAATTTTTATTGAAATTCTAGTTAGTTAACATATAGTTTAAAATTGGCTTCAGGAATAGAATTTAGTAATTCATCAAACATATACTACCCAGTGCTTACCATAACAAGTGCCTTCCTTAATCCCATGACCCGTTTAGCCCATTCTCCACCAGCACTCCTCCATCAACCCTCGGTTTGTTCTCTATCATTAAAAATCTCTTATGGTTTACTTCCCCTCCTCTCTCTCTTTTTTTCCTTCCCATATATTCATCTGTTTTGTTTCTTAAGTACCACATATAAGTGAAACCAAATGGTATTTGTCTTTCTCTGATTGACTTATTTTATTAGCATAATACACTGTAGCACCAACCACATTGTTGCAAATGGCAAGATTTCATTATTTTTGATGGCTGAGTAGTATTCCATTGTATATGTAGTCCATTATGTATACAGTCCATTATTATGTTATATGTAGTCCAATATTATATTATATATAGTATTATATTATGTATAGTATTATATTATATTATATTATATTATATTATATTATATTATATTATTTTATTTTATTTTATTTTATATATAATGGACATTTGGACTTTTCCCATAGTTCAGCTATTGTTGATAATGCTGCTATAAACAAATATTGGGGTGTATGTACCTCTTTCAATCAGTATTTTTGTATCCTTTGGTAAATACCTAGTCATTCAATTGCTGGGTTGTAGGATTTTTCTATTTTTAACTTTTTTAGGAACGTCCATGCTGTGTTCCACAGTGACTGTACCAGTTTGTATTCTTACCAACAGAGTAAGAGGATTCCTCTTTCTCTGCATCCTTGCCAACACCTATTATTTCCTGTGTTGTTAATTTTAGCCATTCTAACAGGTGGGAGGTGATATCTCACCATGGTTTTGATTTGTATTCCCCTGATGATGAACAATGTTGAGCATCTTTTCATGTGTCTGTTAACCATCTGGATGTCTTCTCTGGAAAATGTCTGTTCATGTCTTCTGAAAAAATCCATTTCTTAACTGGATTATTTATTTTTCGGGTTTGAGTTTGATTAAGTTCTTTATACATTTTGGATACTAAACCTTCATTGGATAAGTCATTTGCAAATATCTTCTCCCATTCCACTGGCTGCCTGATAGTTTTGGTAATTGTTTCTGTCCATCACTGTACAGAAGGTTTTTATCTTGATGAAGTCCCAATAGTTTATTTTTGCTTTTGTTTCCCCTGGGTCAGGAGACACATCTAGTAAGAAGTTGCTATGTCCAAGGTCAAAGAGGTTGCTGCTTGTGTTCTCCTCTAGGATTTTGACAGTTTCCTGTCTCACATTTAGGTTTTTAATCCATTTGCAATTTATTTTTGGGTTTGGTACAAGGAACTAGTCCAGTTTCATTCTTGTGTATGTTGCTGTCCAGTTTTCCCAACACTATTTGTTGAAGAGGCTATCTTGTTTCCTTTGGATTTTCTCTCCTGCTTTGCTGAAGATTAGTTGACCATATTGATGTGGGTCCATTTCTGGGTTTTCTGTTCTGTTCCACTGATCTTCACGTCTGTTTCTTTACCAGTGCCATACTGTCTTGATGACTGCAGTTTTGTAATATTGCTTCAAGTCCAGAATCATGATATCTCCAGGTTTTGCTTTTCTTTTTCAGGATTGCTTTGGCTATTCAGGGTCTTTTGTGGTTCCAAACAAATTTTAGGATTAGGGGAGCTTTAGAATCAGTGACCTGATTTTGCTATTTACTAGCTGCATTACCCCAGATAATTTTTAAATTTCTATGAATTTTAGTTTCCCCATCTATGAAATGGGTGATAATAATAATCCCTAAAGCATAGATATGTTATATGACAATCTATGCAAAATGCTTCCCAGAGTATTTCCTTCTCTATCTTTCCCCTCTTCTTCTGTTATCAACACTTTACCACGCTTCCTCTTTAGTCCTGGAAACATTTAATGTAAATATATTTTGCAATATCCTAGCCCTTTGGAAACAAGTAAACCATATAAAAATAATAGTGACTCCTTTTAAATAAAATAAAATTAATCAGTTTCATTCTCATACCATGCCAAATAAATTTTTTGTGATGTCAAGCTGTCCCAATCAAGAAACAATCTCTTCTTCATTTGTCTAATGTAGAACATACACAAAGATGTTATAGGCTCTGTCTAAAGGATTGGTTAGATCAAGGGATATTTGCATACAGTATAAATTAGAAAAACAATATAAGACATATTACAATTTTTATGCCATTCCAGCTATAAGGAATTTCTCTTTGGCCTTCCACTTCTTTAGTACTCACTTATCACCATGAGTGCTATAGGTCTACTCTCTCAAGTGTATCCTTGTCATTAATCTTTCCTCTTCCATGTCAAGAGGTTTACCAATCCCGGTTTCCAGCATTGACAACTGACAATTCTAATGACTTCAGTTTTTTATTAGGCAGAACCTTTAGTTCTCTGGAATTCAGCCCTCACCTTTCAGACAGGTTAATAACAAGTATTGTGGAGACAAAAGGATTTAGAGAAATTGGAATTACATACGTGGCTAATGGTATAAAATAGTGCAGCCACTGTGGGAAAAGACTCTGATGGCATCTCAAAAAATTAAACATAGTTACCATATGACCCCACAATTCCACCCTGGAGAATTGAAAACATATGTGTACATGAAAATATGTACACAAATGTTCATACCAGCATTATTCCTAATAGCTAAGAAGTGGGAACTACCCAAATATTCATCAACTGACAAATAGATAAAAATGTATGTCCAAAGAATAGAATCATATTTAGCAATAAAATTCAATAAAGTACTGATATATGCTGCAACATGGGTGAACCCTGAATACATATGCTAAGTGAAAGAAGCAATCATAAAAGCCACATATTATTTGGCTCCAATTATAAGAAATGTCCAGAAAATGAAAATTTGTAGAGACCAAAATTAGTGGTTTCCAAGGAATGGAGAGAGGAAGACTGGGGAGTGATAAAAACATTTTAGAAACAAATAGTGGTGATGGTTGCAGAACTTTGTGAATATACTAAAAAACACTGAATTATGTACTTCAAAAGGGTGACACTTATGATATATGAATTGTAGCTCAACAAAAAACTGTTATTTCAGAAAAAATAAGAACCTACTACTGGCAACTTAGACAAGGACAAAGTATGGTAGACATTTTAAAATATCACGAGAGTCCTGTTCAATAGACTTTTTTGTTTTAATGAAACACTATTGGTATTTATTTCTGAGCTAAACTCTATTGCTTATTTCTCATTATCACAGTTTTAAAAAATCAGTGTTCTATGGTAGGAAAAGTGCCCATTAAGAAGTCAAAAGATTTGGATCCTAGTCTGAGTTCAACTACCAGTTGCTCAGATAAGTTATTTCACTTCTCTGAACCCCTTTCATCAGCTAACAGATGAAGGGTGTGATGATTAATTTTATCTGTCAACTTCACTGGCCCATGGTGTCCAGTAATGTGGTCATTATTATTCTGGATACTTCTGTGAGGGTGTTTATAAATGAGACTAACATTTAAATAAGAGAACTTCAAATAAAGCAGATTGCCCTCCATAACGTGAATGGGCCAGTCATTTGGAGGTATGACTAGAATGAAAGACTGACCTTCCCCAAACAAGAAGGAATCCTATCAGCACACATCCTCTGGACTTGAACTTCAACATCGGCTCTTCCTAGGTCTCCAGCCTGCCAGCCCACTCTGAAGATTCTGGACTTTCCATTCTCCTGAATCACATGCACCAATTCCTTTATTTAATAACTGCAGGTCTCTTCCATCTTCAGTAACAATATTCTAAACTTTATGGGTATTGAAAGTTGCAGGAACTTACAGAACATTTTCCAAGTTCCAACTGACTTTATCAATTCCACTGAGAAAAGTGTCTACAGAAATATTACTTTCATTGATTCATTTGCCTTATAGCTGTCTTCTAAAGCTTGGAATGGAATAAAATGGTCCCTAAAAGTCTATGTGATCAGAATATGAAAGCAAGTGTTTATATGGCCAAGGATAGCCAGATTTAAGAAAATTTGCTATAGTTAGAGTTTATTTTTATTTTTGGTGCACCCAGTTTCCCTATTTTCAGCATGTTTTACATATTTTATTTTACTTCATTTTTGAATTAGCATGCTTTACATATTTTAATGGAGGAAATTCAGACATTGAGGCAAGAGAATGAATGTAACATTTGGAGAAATAACATCAACCTAGAACATCTGACATAATAGTAGGTATGCAACCACTTACCTTGCCTATGAGTAAAACAAACCCCAGTAACCTCACAGAAGCCAAAAGCATTAGTTTCTCATCAATCATACACTAAATTCTAATTTTTTAATATAGTCAATTCTATGTTATTCTGTGACTATCCAGATGTGTATTATTCAGAGCTTTTCATTTTCTATTTATCTGGCAACAGGAGTTTTTGCCATTTCACAGCTCATTTGCACCTCCACCAGCTTTGCTTCACTCATTACTATCTCTGGCAAAAGATTTGGTGAGAGAGGCAGTTGATGCAAATGAGATTTTTAGATTTTTCACGCTCTCCCTTTCTACCGTGACCATGGATAATCAAGAATTGACTGTGCAAAAAGCAGAGAATGCAATTGGGCATTAGGTAAGGAAAGCTTCACACATAAAATCACTAGGAATGCCTTAAAGAGAGTAGCAAGTAAAGAGGAACAATTGTGAAATAAGATGACATTTTCTTATTAATACTACCCGATGCTTACTGAAACATCTTCATAGAAATGATCACAAACAAATTTTAACAGCAATTCATCAACCCATTTCATAGTAGGGAAACATATTAATTGAGTTGTAGCATATATGGTAACTTAGCAGAGCCATCATGAATCATTCCATTTGAGAAATGTATAATTAAAGGCCACTGAATTCCAGATATAAGTTCCACATGGGCACTGAGGATATGAAGATAGTAAGACACAGCTCCTGCTTACATTTTAATGGAGAGGCAGATAAGTAAATAAATTACTTGAGTTTAATTTGGCTAACTCTAGGATAAGGGAATTCCCAGGATGCTAGGAGAGGACAGAGGAACATTTATTCAAGCTTAGTAAGTTCAAGAAATAATTTTACAGGAGGTGATACCTGAGTTAAGTAGTAAGGGATGATTAAAAGTTAAACAGTTTAAGGTAAGGGAAAGGTAATTTTAGACAAAAATAAGAACATGAACAAAAACATGGAGTGTTAGGAATACTTGAGGTTTATCCGGCGATAAGACAGGAGACATAGTCAGTCATGGATACCTTACTTACATTTGCTAAGAAGTTTGAGCTTCAGTTGGATCCAATAAAAGATAAGAAGCCACTGCAGAATTGTAACTGTGAATGGTATATTTTTATGAAAGGATAGATGGGTTTGAATAGTAGGGAAGATGATTTGAACAAGGAAAATCTATTTGAACTATTAAGAAAGCTAAGATGGGAAGATCTTAGCTAAACAGAAAATTTACATGAGGAAAATGGGAAAGACTTGAGAAACATTTAGAAGAAAATTTGTCAGGACTATTGAAAATAGTAGGAAAGGCATAGGGAAATAATTATTTCTAGGATTCCAGATAAGAAACAAAACAAGGAACAAGTGGAGGGGACGTAGTACTTGATGAGTTCAGTACTGACATGCTGAGCCCATCCAAAGAGAGAAGACTAGCATGCGTATTCATAGTCAAGGAAATTCAGGTTAGGGCTGATGATATATACATTAGAATCTTCAGCATAGTAGTTCAAATTGTGTGAGTGAATGAACTACCCAAGAAGAGAGTATAAAACATTGGTTCTTAAATCTGACTGCATATTAGAATCAACTGAATCAACTGAAATGATACTTATGCCCAAGTATCACCTCAAACCACTTAAATCAAACTTACAGAGGTGTAGCCTTGCTCTGGAATTACTGGGTAGGTGAAAATAAGGAGGAGCCCAAGACTGCAAGCCCATGAAGAAAACAAAACAAAACGAAAACAAAAACAAAAACAAAACAGAGGAGTGACTGGGTGGCTTGTCAGTTGGGCATCCAACTCTTGATTTTGGCTCAGGTCATGATCTCAGGGTCCTGGGGTCAAGCCTTACATCTGGCTCTGTGCTCAAGATGGAGTCCGCTTGTCCCTCTCCTTCTGCTCCTCCCCCTGTTCTCTCTCTCCCTTTCTCAAATAAATAAGTAAAATCTTTATAAAAAGAAAGAAACAGAGAGAGAGAGAGAGAGAGAGGAAGGGAGGGAGGGAGGAATGGTGGCTCAGAAACATATAAAGAGACTCAGAAAAGAGAAAATCTGAAACTACCTTCATACTCCCAGTTGTATTCAACTAGAACAGAGTGAATATAACATAATCATTGTTTTAAACGTTAATGCTGTGATATACTATCATTTCAGAAATCCTTGACCACCACAATAGCATCCCACTTCAAGAGTTCGAGTTTTATTTTACCAATATAGAATTATTAGCTGGCCATACCCTATTACAGAAAATGTGTTCTCAAAAAGTTTCAGTTCCTTTAAAACATGGTAAAATGTAAATAATTTTAACTAACCAGATATGTTATATAATTTTAAGAGTTCCAAGACAAAATCAAAGTTCCTTTTGGGACAATTAATTTTCTTCTTGAGGATTTATCTATTTATTTTATTTTTATATTTTTCTTAAAGAACTGCTAGTTGGGGGTAAGACATTACATTACATACATTACATATTGAAATTTAGAAGTTATTGTAAATATTTATATCTATACTTATAATACTCAACATCCAAAGTATACATGGCATCTTTATTCCCCCAAATTGTAGTTTTATTGCTAGAGGCAATATAAATACACCACTTCTTAGATGCGACTGAAAATGTGATTATGACCTCTAATAATGGTAATTTAAGTATTAATTTCCATCCATCTCAGCAACTGGCAGCATCCATCAATTATAGCATTAGCTGCTCGGCAAGTGCAGCTGCAAAAAGCAGAATTAGCGTATAAGCTACTGTCACTCACCTGAAATTTTACAGTTCTAATTAGGGAGCCTGGAAGGCTGTCAACAACCCCAAATCTCAGTGATAGGTCTGGAAAGACAGCATTTCCCAACCTTTTCCCAGATGCAGTCATCTAGCACTGTATGTCATTTCTTCCTATTTCAGAATTGAAAGTGTCTGAAAGAAAACTCTTTATTTTGGTTTCTGGCAACTTTACTTAATAAGTAAGAAGAATACTGGGCAGAAAGCTCCTCTGAGCCCATCTGAAGTCTATAGAAAAGTTGTTTTATACTCATTTTTACCTTTATTTCTATGTCATTAGTTTTCACAAGTTCTGATACTGCAGTTATTATTTTACTCACTTACTATGATATTATTGAGTACTTTATATGTGCCAGACATTTGGCTGGGTATTGGGGATATACAGTTAAGTAGCAGAAAAAGTCCTGCTCTCAGAGGAGTTACATTCAAAATGGGGAGATAAATAGATTGAGAGATAATCAATAAATGAAAGAAGACTATCATAGTGATAGATTCTAGGAAAAGAAAATAGAGTCAGGAAATTGAGTTAATGTGAAGATACTCATATTTGGTAACTAGGAAAGGGCACTCTGATGCCCTCAGAGATGAGTCATGCCTGATGAGATGGAGTCAACATTCAAAGGCAATAAGGAAGAACATTCTAGGAAAAAAGTACAAAAGCCCAGGAAAAAGAAAGAATGAAAAATTTTGCATGTTTGAGAAGAAGAAAAAGACTGTGGAATGTAATGGGCAAAGGTAAGATTAGTCCAAGAAGAGGACACAGGCCAAAGCATATAGGACCTTGTAAACTACAATAAAAAAGTTTGCATTTTGTTCAAAGTACAGTGAGATGTCACTTAGACCTAGAAGGGTTTAAGTTGATTTATGTTTTTAAAAGACTTCTTGTCCTGGTCATTAATGAAGAATGGATTATAATTCATGAGAAGTTCTTACACATCTACAGCAAAAGCATGAAAAAGAATACTCATGGCAATATTTTCATACTAGCAAAACTGGAAATAGACCAAACTTTCTTCAATAGTAGAATAATAAATCAATTTTGTGACAGTCTTACGATGGACTACTATATATTAACGAAAATGACAAACTAAAGTAATATACATCAACATGAGTGCATCAAAAAAAGTGACTAGAAAAGCAAATTACAGAATAATACAGAATGGTTCCACTTTCAAATTCAAAAGCATATACAAACTAGACAATATATACTCTTGGATATATACATACATAATGAAAAAACAGAGTGAATCAATGCAAAGTATGGACACACCCTATGGTGACCCCTAATGAATAACACCACTGTATAGCTCCTCTCCTGCAGAATGAGTGGAATCTGTGACTAGGGCAAAGGTGATAAGACACCATTCCAGTGATTGTATTGCATTATATAAAACTCTACAGTAGCAGCTGAAATGCGACATTCTCCCACTGGCCCTGAAGTAAGCTGACATGCTGAGAAGTCCCATGACAAAGCCTACACAGCAAAGAACACTCAAGAATTGCATGACCCCAAGCCAATAGTCAGCAAGAAAACAGGAACCTCAGTCCTATAACCACAAGAAAATGATTTCTGCCAACAAACTGAGAGAGCTAGAAGTAGATCTTTCCCAGTTGAGCCTCTGATGAGAATGCAGTCCCCCTGACTCCTTAATTGCAAACTTGTTAGACTCCAAGCAGAGGACCCAGTTAATCTATGCCTGCTCCCCCGACCCATACAAACTATAAGATAATAACTGTATGTTGTTTTAAGCCACTAAGTGTGGTAACTTGTTACAAAGTAATTAAAAACTAATATAGAAATAGTAAATAGAGGAGGAGGAGAAAAGATGGCAGGGAGTAGGAGACCTAATATCAGGTCCCAGGAGTTCTGCTGGATAGTTACCAAACATTCTGAGCACCTACAAACTCAACAGGAATTTGAAGAGAAGAAGAGCAGCAACTCTAGGACAGAAAACTAATCCCTTTCTCAAAAGTAGGATGGGGACGCCTGGGTGGCTCAGTTGGTTAAGCAGCTGCCTTCGGCTCAGGTCATGATCCCAGCGTCCTGGGATCGAGTCCCACGTCGGGCTCCTTGCTGAGCAGGAAGCCTGCTTCTCCCTCTGCCTCTGCCTGCCACTCTGCCTGTGCTTGAGCTCGCGCTCTCTCTTTCTCTCTCTCTCTCTCTCCCTCTCTCACAAATAAATAAGTAAAATCTTAAAAAAAAGAAAAGGGAGCTTTCATCTCTCAAAAAAAAAAAAAAAAAAAAGTAGGATGTGCAGAGAAGTGAACCCAAAGTGACATATGGGAAGATAGACTGTGGGGGAGGGCCTGGCTCCTGGCAAGCAGTAGAGCACTAGAGCACAAAATCAGAACCTTTTAGAAGTCTGCTCCACTGAGGGACGTCACTCCAGAGGCTAAACAGCGGGTGGTGCCCTCACGGGGACAGTGTGGTCTCAAGACACTCAGGGTCACAGAAAGACCAAGTGTGACTGAGTGTGGCAGAGTCCCCAGATATCAGAGTAGGGAAGCTGGCTGCAGAGATGGAACTGAGGAGAGGGCTCTCAGCTTGGGGTTACCTTAAACCATGATCCAAGGCACAGTGAGGCCACTGTCCTTCAAGCAGGAACCCCACAAGGAGCAGATCTGGAGACCCTCCTTCCTTCTCTGGGAGAAGTTGGGCAGGAGGGTGCTGCAGGAATCTGCTGGGTTTGGAGACTCCAAAGGGGCCATGTGCCAGAGACAGAAACACTCAGTCACAGGCCAGTGAGCATAGAGTGCAGCCGGAAAGCAGGGAGACAGGAGTGACTGACTCCTTTTCTCTGAGGGTGCACCGAGGAGTGGGGTCCTGAGCTCTCAGCTCCAACGAGGCTGGAAATTGGGAGGCCGCTATTTTCATTCCTGTCCTCCAAAGCTATAAGGAAGGCATTCAGGGAACAAATCTCCCAAGAGCAAGCCCAAGCAGATTACTTAGCCTGGCTCCTGGCAAGGGCGGTACAATTCTGCCTCGGGCAAAGACATTTGCGAATCACTGCAACAGGCCCCTCCCGCAGAAGATCAGCAAGAATATACAGCCAAGACCAAGTTCACCAATCAGTGAGAACCATGGAACTCCAAGGCTAGGGGAATGCAACACGTAGGAATTCGTGATTTTTTTCCCCATGATTCTTTAGTCTTTCAAAGTTTTTTTTAATTTTTTATTTTTTCTTATTCTATTTCTTTAAATTTTTCCTCTTTCATATTTTAATATTTTTCAACTATTTTATCTTAATACTTTTTTAAAAATCTTTTTAAATTTTCATTGTTATAGTCATATTCTATCCCTTCATTGTATTGTAAGTATAGTCTTACTTTTTGTATACGTATAGGTTTTTCTTTCTTTAAACTTTTGGGATACAGTTTCTTCTAACAGATCAAAATATACCCTAAGCTAGTGCATGGCTTCATTCTAATCTCCAGCCTGATTGCATTCATTACCTTTTTTTTTCTTTTTTCTTTTTTCACCCAACTTCTTATCAATTAATTTTTTAGAATTTTTTGTAATTTTCATTTTTACAGTCATATTCCATCCCTTCATTGTGTTTACCCTTATTTTTGTGTATATATATATATGTTTTTCTTTCTTTAAAATTTTGGAAAACGGTTTCTTTTAATGGACCAAAATACACCCAAAATCAAGTGTGTGGCTCTGTTCTATTCACCAGTCTAATATATATATATATATATATATATATATATATATATATATATATATATACACATTCCCCTCCTTTCTCCCTCCCCCACCCTCAGGTTTGGGTCTCTTCTAATTTTGTTAGCGTATATTTTTCTGGGGTCCCTGCTATCCTTTTACTCTTTTATTCCCTCATTCATCTATTCTTATCTGTATAAAATGACAAGGCAGAAGAACTCACCTCAGAAAAGAGAACAATAGGCAGTAGCAATGGCTAGGGACCTAATTAATATGGATATTAGTAAGATATCAGTTCTAGAGTTCAGAATGATGATTATCAAGGTGCTAGCTGGGCTCAAAAAAAGCATGGAAGATACTAGAGAATCCCTTTCTGGAGAAATTAAAGTACTAACATCTAACCAAGTTGAAATTTAAAAAGCTATTAATGAATTACAATAAAAAATGGAGACTCTTGGAGGATCCTGGGTGGCTCAGTAGTTTAAGCCTCTGCCTTCAGCTCAGGTCATGGTCTCAGGGTCCTGGGATTGAGCCCCACATCAGGCTCTCTGCTCAGCAGGGATCCTGCTTCCCCCTCTCTCTCTGCCTGCCTCCCTGCCTACTTGTGATCTCTCTCACTCTCTCTGTCAAATAAATAAAATCTTTTTTAAAAAGATGAAGTCTCTTACTGCTAAGATAAGTGAGGCAGAAGAGAGAATTAGTGAAATAGAAGACCAAATGATGGAGAATAATAAAGCTGAGGAAAAGAGAGGTAAACAATTACTGGACCACAAGGGGAGATTCAAGAGATAAATGATGCCATGAGATGAAACAATATTACAATAGGATCCCAGAAGAAGAAAAAGAGAGAGAGAGGAGCAGCAGGTATATTGGAACAAATTATGGCAGAGAATTTCCCTAATTTGGGGAAGTAAACAGGCATCAAAATCTAGGAGGCACAGAGAACCCTCCTCAAAATCAATAAAAATAGGTCCACACCCCAACATCTAATAGTAAAACTTAGATGTCACAGTAACGAAGAGAAAATCCTGAAAGCAGCTCAGGACAAGAGGTCTATAACATACAATGGCAGAAATATTATACTGGCAGATAACCTATATATAGAGACCTGGCAGGCCAGAAAGGACTGGCATGATATATTCAGACCACTAAATGAGAAAAATATGCAGCCAAGAATACTATATCCAGCTACGCTGTCATTGAAAATAGAAGGAGAGATAAAAAGCTTCCAGGACAGACAAAAACTAAAAGAATTTTCAAGCACCAAACCAGCTTTACAGGAAATATTGAAAAGGGTCCTCTAAGCAAAGAGAGAGCCTAAAAGTACAGACCACAAAGGAATAGAGACAATATACAGTAACATGTCACCTTACAGGTAATACAATGGCACTAAATTCATATCTTTCAATAGCTACCCTGAATGTAAATGGGCTAAATTACCCAATCAAAAGACACAAGGTATCAGAATGGATAAAAAAAAAACAAGACCCATCCATATGCTGTCTGCAAGAAACTCATTTTAGACCCTAAGACACTTCCAGATTTAAAGTGAGGGGGTAGAAAACAATTTACCATGCTAGTGGACATCAAAAGAAAGCTAGGGTGATAATTCTTATATCAGATAAATTTGATTTTAAGCCAAAGACTATAATAAGAGATGAGGAAGGACACTATATCATACTTAAAGGGTCTGTACAACAGAAGATCTAACAATTTTAAATATCTATAACCCTAACAGGAGCAGCCAATTATATAAACCAATTAATAACAAAATCAAAAAAACATATCAATAATAATACAATAATTGTAGGGGACTTTAACACCCACCTCACTGAAACAGACAGATCATCTAAGAAAAAGATCAACAAGGAAATAAAGGCCTTAAATGACACAGTGGACAAGATGAACTTCATATACATATTCAGAACATTCCATCCCAAAGCAACAGAATACACATTCTTCTCTAGTGCACATGGAACATTTTCCAGAATAGATCAATTCCTGGGTCACAAAACAGGTCTCACCCAGTACCAAAAGATTGGGATCATTCCCTGCATATTTCATAATGCTCTGAAACTAGAACTCAATCACAAGAGGAAAGATGGAAAGAACTCAAATACATGGAGGCTAAAGAGCATTCTACTAAAGAATGAATGGGTCAACCAGGAAATCAAAGAAGAATTTTTTTAAAAATTCATCGAAACAAATGAAAATGAAAACACAACTGTTCAAAATCTTTGGGACACAGCAAAGGCAGTCCTGAGAGGAAGGCATATAGCAATACAAGCCTTTCTCAAGAAACAAGAAAGGTCTCAAGTACAACCTAACCCTATACCTAAAGGAGCTGGAGAAAGAACAGCAAAGAAAGCCTAAACCTAGCAGGAGAAGACAAATCATAAAGATCAGAGCAGAAATAAATGAAATAGAAGCCAAAAGAACAGTACAACAAATCAACAAAACTAGGAGCTGGTTCTCTGAAAGAATTAATAAAATTGATAAAGCCCTAACTCCTTTCTCCTCTACATGTCCCCATGTCTTCCATGTTATTCCTTGTGCTCCACAAGGGAGTTGGGGGAAATTGGAGGGGAAGATGAACCACGAGAAACTGTGGACTCTGAGGAATTAACTGAGGGTTTTGGAGGGGAGAGGGGTGGGAGGTTGGGTGAACTTGGTGGTGGGTATTGTGGAGGGCGTGTACTGCATGGAGCACTGGGTATGGTGCATATACAATGAACTCCAGAACACTGAAAAGAAATTAAAAAAAATTGATAAACCCCTGGCCAGAGTTACTAAAAAGAACAGAGAAAGGACCCAAGTTAATAAAATCAGGAATGAAGGAGGAGAGATCACAACCAACATCAAAGAAATACAAACAATTATAAGAACATATTATAAGCAACAATATGCCAGCAAATTTGACAATCAGGAAGAAATGGATGTATTCCTAGAGACATATAAACTACCAAAATGGAGCCAGGAAGAAACAGAAAACCTGAATAGACAGTCATCAAAAATGTCCCAGCAAACAAGAGCCCAGAGCCAGACAGCTTCGCAGGGGAATTCTACCAAACACTTAAAGAAGAGTTAATACCTAATCTCATGAAATTGTTCCCAAAAAATAGAAATGGAAGGAAAAGATCCAAAATCATTTTATGAGGCCAGTGTTACTTTGATCCCAAAACCAAACAAAGACCCCATCAAAAAGGAGAATTACAGACCAATATCCTCAATGAACACAGATGCAAAATTTCTTACCAAAATACTAGCCAATAGGATCCAACAGTACATTAAAAGGATTATTCACTACATCCAAGTGGGATTTTTTCCTATGCTGCAAGGTTGGTTCAACATCCACAAATCAATCAATGTGACAAAATACATTAATAAAAGAAGGAACAAGAACTGTATGATACTCTCAATAGATGCTGAAAAAGCAATTGACAAAGTACAGCATCCTTTCTTGATCAAAACTCTTCACAGTATAGGGATAGAGAGTACATACCCCATTATGACAGTGTAGGGATAGAGAGTACATACCTCAATATCATCTATGAAAACCCCACAGCGAATATCATCTTCAGTGGGGAGAAGCTGAGCGTTTTCCCTCGAAGTAGGAACACAACAGTGCTGTCCACTATTACCACTGCTATTCAACATAGTACTAGAAGTCCTAGCCTCAGCAATCAGACAACAAAAAGCAATTAAAGGCATCCAAATCGGCAAAGAAGAAGTCAAACTCTCACTCTTTGCAGATGATATGATACTTTATGAAGAAAACCCAAAAGACTCCACCCCAAAACTGCTATCACTCATACAGGAATTCAGTAAAGTGTCAGGATATAAAATCAATGCACAGAAATCAGTTGCATTTCAATACACCAACAGAAAAGCAGAAGAAAGAGAAATTAAGGAGTTGATCCCATTTACAATTGCACCCAAAACCATAAGATACCTAGGAATAAACCTAACCAAAGAGATGAAGAATATGTAACTATAAATTACTCATGAAAGAAATTGAGGGAGACACAAAGAAATGGAAAAACCTTCCATGCTCATGGATTGGAAGAACAAATATTGTGAAAATGTCTGTGCTACCTAAAGCAATCTACACATTTAATGCAATCCCTATCAAAATGTCATCAACATTTTTCAGAGAAATGGAACAAATAATCCTAAAATTTACATGGAACCAGAAAAGACCCCAAACAGCCAGAGGAATGTTGAAAAAGAAAATCAAAGTTGGTGGCATCACAATTCCAGACTTCAAGCTATAATCATCAAAACAGTATGGTACTGGCACAAAAACAGACACATACATCACTGGAACTGAATAGAGAGCCCAGAAATAGACCCTCAACTCTATGGTCAACTAATCTTCAACAAAGCAGGAAAGAATATCCAATGAAAAAAGACAGTCTCTTCAACAAATGGTGTTGGGAAAATTGGACAGCCACAGGCAGAAGAATGAAACTGGACCATTTCCTTATACCACACACAAAAATAGACTCAAAATGGATTAAAGACCTCAATGTGTGACAGGAATCCATCAAAATCCTTGAGGAGAACACAGGCAGCAACCTCTCTGGCCTCAGCCGTAGCAACTCCTTCCTAGAAACTTTGCCAAAGGCAAGGGAAGCAAGGGCAGAAATGGACTACTGGGACTTTATCAAGATAAAAAGCTTTTGCATGGCAAAGGAAACAGTCAACAAAACCAAAACAACCAAAATAATGGGAGAAGATATTTGTAAATGACATATCAATAAGGGCTAGTATCCAAAATCTATAAAGAACTTATCAAACTCAACACACAAAGAATCCAATCAATACACACAACACACAAATAATCCAATCAAGAAATGAGCAGAAGACACAAACAGATATTTCTGCAAATAAGACACCCAAATGGACAAAAGGCACATGAAAAAGTGCTCAACATCAATTGGCATCAGGGAAATACAAGTCAAAACCACAATGAAATACCAACTCACAGCAGTCAGAATGGCTAAAATTAACAAGTCAGGAAACAACAGATGTTGGAGAGGATGTGGAGAAAGGGGAACCCTCTTACACTCTTGCTGGGAATGCAAGAAAGTGCAACCACTCTGGAAAACAGTATGGAGGTTCCTCAGAAAGTTGAAAATAGAGGTACCCTATGACCCAGCAATCGCAGTACTGGGTATTTACCCTAAAGATACAAATGTAGTGATCCAAAGGGGCACATGCACCTGAATTTTTATAGCAGCAATGTCCACAATAGACAAACCATGGAAAGAACCTAGATGTGCCTCAACAGATGAATGGATAAAGAAGATGTAGGGTATATATACAATGGAATACTATGCAGCCATCAAAAAATTGAAATCTTGCCATTTGCAATGATGTGGATGGAACTAGAGGGTATTAGGCTAAGAGAAATAAGTTAATCAAAGAAAGACAATTATCATATAATCCTCTGATATGAGTAATTTGGGAGGCAGGGCGGGGAGTCATGGGGGGCAGGGAGGGAAAAAAATGAAACAAGATGGGACTGGGGAGGGAGAGAATCCATAAGAGACTTTTAATCTCACAAAACAAACTGAGGGTTGCCTGGGAGTGGGGGGTAGGGATAGGGTGGCTGGGTTATGGGTATTGGGGAGGGTATGTGCTATAGTGAGTGCTGTGAATTGTGTAAGACTGATGATTCACAGACCTGTACCCTGAAGAAAATAAAATATGTTAATTTTAAAAAATAAGAAATAAAAATTTTAAAATTTAAAAAAGAGGAAGATGAGAAAATGATCAATCTACATTCCATAAAGGAACTATTCTTAAATTCATTAAATCAGATTTTCTTTTAAAAAGTAATAAATAGAAAATTTAATTTATTATTGGAGTAGTAGTTACCTCTGGGAGGTAGGGAATGGGATATAATTAGTGAAGGTGGGCTTCAAAGCTATAGTTAATATGCTTTTTATTTTTATATTTATATACATAGCCTGTAGGTTTTATAGACAGATACATATCTATTCCTTTTAGTCTATTCTTTCTTACATATGCAGTATGCTTCTTAGTCATGTATATTTTTGTCAAATTTAAAGTTGTTACCCCAACTACTCCCTGATGCAAACCGATCTATGTACCTTTTTCCATCTTTTTATTTTCAACATTCTTTTAATATTGCTTAAAATTGGGTCTCAGAGAATGTTGAATATTTTAAATAAAATCTTATACTCTCTGACTTTAATAGGCTAAATTAATCTATTTATACTTATTGCAATTTCTATTATTTTAGGATCTAATACTGCTGTCATTTAAAAAAAAAATTCTGTTTCCTGTACTTTCTTTGCTTTTCTTTTATCCATTACTGCTTTTCATTACGTAGATTGAGTGTCCTTATTTTGTGTATGTCATATTTTCTATACATGCTCTTATGATAAATAGATTTAACTTACAATTTATTTGAGTTTTCTCCCTAATAAGACAAGGGTTACAGTATGCTGGCATGTTCCTTTGATCTCCTCTAGCCCATTATGTGAATTTCATCTATAATTTTAGTTCTGCGTTCTAAAATTTCCCCAAAGCTGCCCATGTTAGTTTGCCATTTTGTTATGAGAAGAAATTTTCATTACAATATTTAGTTATGTTCTATTTTTTAAGCTCTGTGGCAGATATCTGAGTTCTGTTTTATTATTCATCTTTATGTATATGTTATATATTATTTGTCTGAATTATTTATTTCATTAATTTTTTTAATTTAAAAAAATGCCTGGCACCAGTTGACCCTCAAACAATGCAGGGAGTAGGGGCACAGAACCACACATGCAGTTCAAAATCTACATAAAACTTTTGCCTCCCCAAAACTTAACTACTAATAGCCTACTATTGACCAGAAGCTTCACTGATAATATAAACAATAAGACATATTTTGCATATGTATTATATGCTGTATTCTTGCACTAAAGCTAATAAAAATAAAGAAGGTCATAAAGAGATAAAATATATTTATAGTGCTAAATGTATATTTATTGAAAAATATCCCCATCTAAATGGACTCTTGCAGTTCAAACCCATTTGCTAAGGGTCAACCATACAAAGAACTAATTGTTCTCTTGGTCACAGTTTCATAAATACTCTGTGGTGACACTAACCACTAAGAAATTATTCTAACAGATAAGATCTTGTCTAGCCTTTCCTTCTTATCTAGAACCAGTGTGCTTCCAAGCACATTTATTTGTTCGACTCATTTGATGCTACTATTAGCTCATGAAAAATTTGTTTATCCCAAGCACCCATAGCTACTTAAAGCATATTGTTTTAATTAGGCAACTGTTATATGCAAATCATTGTGGCTATTAATGTGGAGGATATGAAAGATAATTTAACAGAACTCACAATATGCTTATCTTCTAATAATGGGAGACAGATATGCTTATATTTATAATAGAAGAATGAATATAATAAATGCAAAAAGAGTATAAAAACAGAAATGAGAAGAGGAAAAGACCTTATAAAAGATCTCCAGATTGGTCCTTAAAAAAGGGAAGCATTAGTTCTTAAATGTGTTCTTCCCACCTTCAGAGCTTCATAAACACTATTTTAATTACATATATATTCTTATGCATTCTCTTAGCCCAGCTAATTCTCATTTATCCTTAGATTCTCAGCCTGTTGTCCTGTCTTTCAGAGGAGAGACTTCCAGCCCCCACCCTTACTTGCCTGAACCTGGGTTCAGTGCCCTTCCTATGCATACCCCCAAAAATCTGGTAAGTGAACTCTAACTTTTATCACATTCTATTGTAAACAGTATATGACTTGTTTACTTACAAAGTGGGATGTTTCCTTTTGTACTAAATTGTCAGCTAGAGATTTGGAGGCATTTACTTGTGTGAATTATTATTGGAAGAAAAAGATCTGTGAAGTTTTTTTTGTTCATTCATTCATTTTTTTAATTTAAATTCAATTAGCCAAGGTATTGTACATCATTAGTTTTTTATATAATGTTCAATGTTTGTTTGTTAGTTTGTTTTTTGGTGGGCAGCAATGCAAGGTTTATTGAGCTGAGCGATAGCAAAGTGATAGTACAAAGCTCCTGAGGAGGGTGGGGACCGGAAAAGGTTGCCTTGTTTGTTTTTAAGCAGGGAGAGGAGAGGGAAAGGGAGAACAGAATATGCATCTTTTCTCCAGCCTGTCCTCAGGGACTGGATCTGACAGAACTTCATGAGCCCTGGGGCATAAGCAGCATTGCTTATAAATTCAGGTGACAAAGCACAACACAGAGGTAGGACTCAGGGCATGTCTTACATTTTGTTGAAGAACACTTCATCACACCAATCCAATAGCAACATAGTGGTGACTCAAGGATTTCGCAGGGTTGAGAATATGAGAAACTGAACGCTGGGCAGGCAGCATTCACATGGAAGTACCTCTCTCAGTAACAGGGTCAGGGAGAAGTACCTTTGCAGGAACCCAAAGGAGAACACTGAAGGATTCTGCGAGCACCTATGAGACATGCTTGGGAATTCTCAGGTAACTCAGGAGGCTTAGACGGAGAACCGACATCCCCAAGTTATGTGGGAATTCTGTGTCTCTCCCCTACTACATAGTGATTTCTTGAGAGTTTGGACTCTCACTATGGGGTTCCTAGAATTTGGTACAATGTGTGACATATACTTTATGTTCAGTACAAAATTATTGACTAAATGAATTGTAGATATTAGAACTGAAAATTGTTTCTTCTAATCCAGGATTAGAAGAAACCTACCACTACATTGAACTGACTCCCAATTTCCTTTATAAAAGATTTTTGGATGAGTATAAAATCTGTGCTTCTTGAATATACATTTTCCTCTTGCTCATACTAGGCCTAAGTGTTATTTCAGATATATATATATACACTCTTATGCATCTCATAGACTTAACTAACTCCCCCTTATCCTAAACATTCACAGGCATCTATTTGTATGAATTATTAGTATTGGGGAAAACAGATCTGTTTTGTATGAGTAACTCAGCTTCATATGGGTGAATTAAAGTGAAGTTGTGAGCAGATAAAAGATAGTAAGTAAAACTTCCAAACATTCTTCTCAGTCTGTTTCAAACCATATCCATTAAAATACAGTGTTACCTGATTAGAACAGATGGGTTTTCAAACAAATATAATCAATCTCCAGTATAATTTGGTCAGTGCTAAATGATTAAGTTTTGAAATTGTGTACAAAGTGTTTTCTCTGTAATGTTGCCCAAACCACACTGCTTGGGAATCAGTTTCTGCTCAATAAGTATTACCTCCTAAAATTTATGTTACAGGATTACCCAAAAATGTCCCACATCTCACATGCTCATTAGATGTTTTATAAATAACAAGCTACATTCAGTGTATAACATGAATACAAGGGCTGTATGTGTTGAACAGCATTTTCACATAGAAGGCTGAATCTGTGTATTGTGGTAAGAAATAAAATCTAATGTCAAAACCTCCCTGTAAGAGGACATGATTTTTCATAGTGATGAGAGAATTCATAGCAACCAAACTAATTTT
Source organism: Mellivora capensis (assembly GCA_004024625.1). Taxonomy (NCBI): domain Eukaryota; kingdom Metazoa; phylum Chordata; class Mammalia; order Carnivora; family Mustelidae; genus Mellivora; species Mellivora capensis. The sequence continues at coordinate 54,421 of PISX010011223.1, forward strand.
TAAATTAATTAATGGGCTAATGTATCATTTGATGCAATGTCTAGATTGTAGAATATAAGGGGCTTATGCTCTTGCTCCAAAGAGGTAAGTCAAATAAAAGGAGAAAAATGAACAGCTTTCACAAGCTTATATGTCCCTCCTACAGAGTTGTCCACAGAATGTCAGGGCTCCTGGATGGTCTAAACATATGTCTTCCCAAAAGGATATATTTAAATATTTATGCAGAAAGCTATATGGCACCAATAATAAGCTAGACTCTTAAACGTCTACTGTCCAAAGGAGCAATAATTTGTGTATATAATGACAGATGTTTAGCCTGAAAGTGTAATGGGGAATAAATTCACCAATTTTTTTTTAATTTAAGTGTCTTTGACTAAAATGAAATAAAAGTCTTCCCATAAAAAAAAATCTAATAATAGAACTAAGAAGAGGTTATGGGAATAATAGATTCCTGACACTTTCAGCTAAAGTTGGGTATCTGATTATTTTATAGAAGAAAATACCCTATGTGTTCTACATGCACCCTCTTCATCCTCTGACAATCCGTGAGACACCCCTTGTTTTGACAGACTTCCAACCAGAAAGTCAAAATATTAAGAAATCACTTAAAAAAGGGAGGTGATTCATCCGAAAATATTTGCATTACACTTCCCACTGAACAAGAAGCCTAAAGGAAGGATTCTAGTAACTTAGAAATAACAATATTTTGGAGGATGCCAAATGAGAATTCAAATAGAACTCAACTTGTCTGTACAATTTGATTTCTATAGTCTGCTTAAAATACGTACATCTATATTTAATATACAGCAAGGTTTAATGCTTAGGTTAAAAAAAACCTCCCATTTATTTTTGTTTTCCAAATTATATACTTGTACCCTCTAATGTCTACAGGAATTCTAATCCATCACTCCTTGGGGGGACTTTTTGTTTTTTTTTAGGAAAGTCTTAAGACAGATGTACCATGGAAGTCTCTCAGTCTATAACCAACTTTACCTTTTACCTTTTCTGTACATGTTGAATCAGTGCTTGTTCAGACATTGGTTTTCCACTATCTATCCCCTTTGTGATTCTGTCTGCAGTGTTTCTTATGTGCTTAGATTTTTTGCTAGTACAACTTGTGATCCTTATGTTGATGGATGGCTTTTGATGGTAGCATAATTCTTCCCAAAACCCAGCACTTAGTGACTCACCCTTTCTTGTTATCATGCAGAATTCCCTGGGATGGATGTCCAAAAAATTCTGAGAAGCTGTGCTCCAATGGACTTGGTCCATATCTTACCCTACACGGAACCCACAATCCTATCTCCCATCTCCCAGGTGGAGCCAACATTTAAGTGGTGTAGTGTGTGAACTGCACAGTAGAAACCAGCTTAGGTGGTATGTGGGGGAGCTGAAATCCAGCTCTGCTCCTCTGGCTAAGCATCATGCCTTTACTCTGGGCGACATTTCTCAGAGAGTGAGTCTTTTTCTAATTTACACAGACAGCTTGTATAGGTCAGTGGTGGGCCTTCCCTCAGGTCTAACACCATTCTGAATTTAGGCCACTCTCCCCTCAACCTCCTCTAGGGTGGATTCCACTTTGAACAATACATTTACTTCCATTAATGGCTCTGAAACAAAAAGTCATTAAGCCTTTTCTGCTATCACCCATAAGGAGTATCTCAACTTTAGGAATAAAGACTTAACTGTCCTCCTGAGTGGTTGGGAAGGAAGGAAATGAGGAAGAGTAGGGAAGTGCTTTCCAATAAATCTAAAGCAAAGCATTGAAAGAAAAAGGACAACAATTAACACCTTACACTTGCAAAACTCATGTTATATAATTAATCCTAACAATACCTAGGGGATAATTCTCAGTTTATAGGGAAGAAAACTGAAGTAGAGAAGATCACCCAAATGATTAAAGTCATACACTTAGTCAATGGTAGAATCAAGACTTGAAAGCAAACATTGTACTTCCAGAGCCTGTGCAATTAACCACTATACCATACTAATTCTATGACTTATTCTGTCACAAAAGTAATTTGGGAAAATTGTTGAGAGAATTTGTTCTCTAAAAAACATGAAGCCACTTTAGAAGACAATTTGACAGATCCTTACATAGCTAAATACAGTCTTACCATAAACCCAACACTCATTCCTAGATATTTACCCATCTGGTTTGAAACTTTATCCTACACAAAACCCTACCAAATACTAGAAACAACTAAAATATCTTTCAGTAGGTGAATGGATAAACAACTGTGGCACATCCTTATAACTGAATATTATTCAGTAACAAGAAGAAATGAGCTGTCAAGTAACAAAAAGATATACATGAATTTTAAAAACATAATGCTAACTGAAAGAAGTCAATCTGAAAAAGCTATATACTTGTGACTCCAATTATAATTATATGATATTAAGGAAAATGAAAAACTATAGAGACAATAAAAATACCAATATTTGTAGGGGGTTTAAGGGAAGGAAGTTGGGTTGAAGAGATAAAGCACAGGGGCTATCTTAGGGCAGTGAAACTATTCTGTATGATACCATAATGGTGGATACACAACTGTTTCTCAAAATCCATTCTACTTGACAGCACAAAGAATAAGCTTAACTTATGCAGATTTTGAAAAAAAAGTCATTTCAGAGGTCAGGGGATTCCAAGAAGGAACAACAGGAGAATCTAACTATATTACAAGTGTATAAAACAATCTCTCTGAAGGGTTAGCAGAAAAGATACTGATCCCTAAGTAGCTGTGGAAGTTAATAGAGTCTGTAAGACTAAAGGCAAAAGAAACCTTACATAATCACTGAAGTCTAATTGATAAAGTTGTTTCACACATGGGGTTAACAATTCTGAAACTGCTATATATGTACAGTAGAATTTAATATTTAATTAAATGGATGGCTGATGATAGGAGGCAGGTTTCTAACCATTGGAATAGAAATATATAGATAAGGAAACAGAAGCCAAGAATGATTCATGTGTCATGGATTACTGTTGGAGACAAAAGAATTCATAGTTAGTTTAATATATATACAGATGGTTACATATATAAGTGTTTATAGATACATATTTCTTTGCTCTGTTCACTCAAAGGACATAAATAAAATAACATCCCAGTAGCATCGAGCACATCTTGCACCCAGAGCTTGGCTTCTAATACTATTCTCCATAAAATAAACCACGGCTCCTTAAAGAAATACTGATTCTAGGGGCAGGGAATATACAATATAAGATGAAGCATCTTTTAGTACCAGAAAGGAAGTATGTGGATGCGTGCACATGTAACACACACACAGACACACACACACACACACACACACACACACACACAAATACTGATGGGGTTATATCAAAGAAGAACATGAGCTCCCAATGGCCATAGCTGTAACAATTTAAGCAACAAATAAAACCATATTGGGTTGTAATCCAAATTATAAATGTAATTCAAAGAAGAGTATGAAAGGATGGTTTTTAAGTTATTGTTAATAGCTAGCTTTTACTGCACCCCCCAAAGGATGAGCAAAGAAGACTGGAAAGACTAAGATTATCTGAGAGCTTGTGAATAGACCCATTAATATGAAATAGTGACTTTATGTAGGAGACTGATATTTGAAAAAAAAAAAGCCAAACTATCTTGACCTTTTATCTTGTAGACAATGAGAAGGCTGATGAATACAGATTTTGGTGTAAATCATGAAGTTAGGGAGACTGAAAATTCTATGGAATCAAGTGACTCAATTAGAAGAGTATTACAGAGGGGCACCTGGGTGGCTCAGTGGGTTGAGCCTCTGCCTTCAGCTCGGGTCATGGTCTCAGGGTCCTGGGATCCAGCCCTGCATTGGGCTCTCTGCTCAGTGGGGAGCCTGCTTCCCCCTCTCTCTCTGCCTGCCACTCTGCCTACTTGTGATCTCTCTCTCTGTCAAATGAATAGATGGAATCTTTAAAAAAAAAAAGAAGAAGAATAGTATTACAGAAAGTCTAGATACAAGATAATAAATGCTGATCAAGGATTGTGGCACTAGGACTGAAGAGAGTAAAGTGATATTTGGAAGGAATAATTAACATTTTTAATAATAAAGAGGAACAAAGATGAATCAAAGGTAACTTAAGTGTTTCAGTCTAAGTGATATAGTAGTGCCATTAACTTAAAAAAACTAATTTAGAAAAAGAATCCATTTCAAAAATCCAGTTAGAATAGAAATGTCTAACTGGAGATACAAGTTCATAATTCAATCAATAGTAAAATTACCCTAGTAAGCATTTAATAAATGATTGTCAGTGAATGAGTAAATAAATTAAGTCAAAAGATACACTCTGGAGATAAAAGTTGCAGTGTTGTCCAAATATAAGTAGAATTTGAAATAATAGAGAAAATCTCTAAGAAATGTTGTATAGACAGAAAAAAGCAAACAATGGTAGGTTAAATGCCAACAATATGGAAATAACATAGATGATATTTTCTGAAAACATTGTGATAAAATTAGATGTCAATAATAAAAACTGAGACCATCTATTTCCATACATCTTAATTATTAAATCTGAAACAAAGGCCACCTGTGTTGACATGACTTTACTATTTGTCATGTCCATCAGTATATAGAAGACGAAGCTATAAACCAAAAAATTACTGTTTGCTTCAGTAATTCAGAAATTCCAGCAAGCCAATTTTTCCAGACAACTAATTAACTCATCTGGGCAAATAACTTGTGTATCATTTCAACAGAATACTTACGTAGGCAAATATCTTACCTATCAAACAACAGTTTACTTATCAAGACTGTCTTCATGACTCTCACTTCATTGTATACACCAATATTAAACCATTATGTTCTGAACTTTGACCAATTCCAATCATTTCCCCACCTTAAAAGACCTACCTTATTAGACCAACTAGAGCCCAGAACCAAAACCTGTACAGATTCTCCTGTGATCTCCCCCTTCTAATACAGTACAAAGATTATTTCAAGATGGTATTCTCTCCTACTGCAGTAGGTCATACAAATTTTGCTTTATCATCAGGTTTCCTGGTTGACTTCTAGGGAGTTAACAACTGATGATTACAAAATTAGGAAAACTATTTCTGGAAATTTAAAAATAAGTGTACCTTATGCAAATCATACATCAAAGATGAAATTCAAAACAAAATTGTAGAATGTATATGAATAGATAATATAAAGACTACAGCTAAGCCAATGATCCAAGGAAAGTATACATCCTAAAGTACTTATGTTAAAAAAAGAAAAAGAACTATAAAATAAACCTAGGGTAAGAAAAATAAAGGACTTAATAAAGGTAAAAGCATAAATTAATGAATTAGAAAACAAAACAGTAGAATGGATAATGTATTCAAAAGCTAGTCCTTAGGAGAAAAAAAATCAAATACCCAATAAAAGTCACAAAATTTACCAGAATTGTATTGGCATAAATATTACCAAATTCAACTAACATGAATAGAAACAGTACAAAATGCAAAGAGGGCTTTGGATTCCTAGACATTTTCTGCAGAAATCAGGCTAAGAAGGATATACAAGTTGCAATCATGGACCATTAATTATAGAAAAAGAAAGATGACTTAGATTATGGGGTCAATAACTATAGAAAGAAAGCTCATAAGGGAGTAGGACTGAGCCATAATCCAGAAATGGGGAAAATGTGCTTACGTAAATTTCACAATTGCTCTGGACCGAGATTGCTATACGCATCATACCTTTTTTGCATGAGTATTGCAATCATCTTATACTTATATAACCACTGTATATTGGATGTATGGATGGCAGATACTCCTGTCGCTTTAGTTCACAAGTCTTTAGATCAAGAGGGGCTTCAGTAAAGAGTTCTACCAAAGAAACAACACTTGAAAAATCTTATCCACACATGAATTTATTTAGGTGATGCAATCCTGCATCTTAAGCCCAAACCTGATGCTATAATGATATGAGAGGTTTTGAGAGTCTTGAGAAAGTAGGTGAAAGTATTTTGCATATGACAAGAGTATAATTTGGTCAAAGGGAACAATGTCTTCTTATAGACAGATGTTGTCTCTTGACACTAGGAAGGCTTGTGAAAACATAATGAAGTGTGACTTCTGAAAGTAGGACATGAAAGGGGATGCAGCTTTCACTGGATTCTGCCTGAACACTCACTTTTGGAGCCTAGTCATGATATATGAAGTCTAACAACCCTGACGCAGCCCTGTTGTGAAGAGTCCCAGGTCATATGGAGAGGGTGGCTTTAAACAGGAGATTAAGAGTACATTTGTCTTGAAGAACTTTGAGAAATGTATGCAATTGTTGAATCATTATATTGTACAGATGAAACTAACACAACACTGTATGTTAATTATGTTTGAATAAAAATAAATGGGAATCTGTAGTAGTTATAGCAAAATGCTGATATTTGTTTCATCAAGGTGCTTATAGATGCTCTCAAAACATTTGGGGGACACTTTTTAAAATATTTCACAATTTAAAATAAAAAAAAATTAAAAAGGAAACTGAATACTGAATTATTTATAAAGAATTAGTATTTTTACAATGTCTTCGCTGACAATATACAATATCTCAAGACCACAGGATCTAATTCTGGAAGATAATTCTGTTGTTCACTACTTCTATCAGAAAGCTAAAGAGATTTGAAAGGAGGTAACCCAGAAACACAGGACACATTAAAAATAAATTACCGAAAGTCCCAGGGATTGCTTCTTGGAGGAATGCCACCTGTCTACTTCCAAAGTTTAGATTAAAAGCAAATGGATTTTCAATTTGATAATTTGCCATCTACAAATTTATAACTAAATTATGATTTTACAATATAGGTAAATGTAGGAGTCAGCTTCACTACCTCATAATTAATACTGTCATAATTTCCAGGAAATATGGTCCCCTCTCCCCCTTGATGGCAAAAGGGAATCCTCAGGAACATACCAGATTTAGTGTCATTATTCTCATTATTACACATTATATGATCATTGCCACCCAGCAATCATATAAAATAGCAGAACGTAGAACTGGAGGAAATCATCAAAACTATCTAATTATACAAATAAAATATAACTAGAGAGTGGAATTCTATGTCTAAAATCACCCCCTGTATGATAGAGCACATCAGTTGGACTCATGTCTTTCGTTAGTGAGAGTAAAATGCCTGTCAGAAAACAGCTCAGTTTAGTTCTCTGAATGTAACAAGAAGCTGGACAGAGTAACAAATGAAATAATTGAGTTTTTGGATACAGTGTACTCGGGTCTTATGCTTCATAATGCTACTTTAACAAATGTATAAATCCCCATGACAATTTGTTTTATCTTTAAAATTATCGGATCCTACCCAGTTTTTCTACATGAATATTAACATTAAAAGGTACTTGGTCACACTATTGTTTTAGCTGTACCAAAACATTAAAAGGTTTTAAGTTCTTTATGATTAAAAACCTCACTTTCTTAGAATAAGAAAGGGTTATGTATTTTTCTTAATTATGTAACTGTGAAAGTTGTGAGTTTGTCCTCTAGTGCTAGGTTGAAATTGTCAAGAACTGAGGATATTTGCCAAATGAAGCTGTCTCTCCAACTCTGTAAGACTCTGATGTAAATACTTTAGAAGCACCAAGTACAGATAGGACAGAATCATTCTTCCTTATCACAAGAACTATATATTGGTCAGGAGATTTGCAGCCCTTGTAACTATCAAAAAGCCCCTAAACTTATCACTTTAACAGTACCTTAAGAGTGTGGAAAATTGTGAGACATATTCACTGTTCTAGATATTCTGCAATATCACCAAAAAACACAAATTTTAATCAGCATAGGAAGTATAATCATATAACCCTGCCCAAGTAATTATGGGTCCCAACTGCTCCTCAAAATTTTAGTTAAGCTACAGGTTTGCTTATTTTCGGTTTTGTTTTGTTTTTTCTCCTCTCCTGCTACAAGCAACATTGCCTTCAAGGTCCACATTCCTTCTTGTCCTTCCAGAAAATCTGATTCTAACATTTTCTAAGGAAAGATTTTCCCATTCTTCAGTAAGTTTGAGGCAATATGGGAATGAGCTGAGAAGCAGTAAGTTGGCAGACAAATTACAATTCTAAACTAGACTTCCTGCTTGTAATTATATGTACAATGCATAACTCCAGACTAATTCAATGCTTTAGAAATCATAATTTCTTCTTTAAAGGAAAAAGGTTATAGCTATACTTATTTCCTTTCATCAGATACATGGATTAGAGCAATGCTCTCATTGAGTTAATCACTTGACTCCTCCCCACTATAGAGTTTCATAAGTGACAAAAATATTTAAATCTTAAATGCAGTCTTCACGTTAATAAAAGATTCTACCAGTAATTTGATGATGATACTTTGGTAGATACCACCTGCCATTCAAAGTGTCATTGCCAAGGGCAGAGAGGTGGTCCATTGATTTGTGCTATATAATAAGTGCCTGTCTCAGCTTGGTTTCCTCAGTAGTGGTGGTCTTAAGGGATGACACTTAACAGAAATCAGTGTGATGCAGCAGAACCCTATCCAAAGGTCACAGATAAGCAGATGAGGGAGGCCAGAGGTGATGAAGCTGGCCAGGCCCTTTGGAGCTGACTGCCTGCCCAGTTTGCCTCTGTTACAGGCAGAAGGGTCTTTGAGCATTAATGTGAAAATAAGAAGACATAAGTGAGGGAGGGAACAGGGGAGAGATTGTATTAACACACAGGGAAAAGTACTGAAAAAGGAAAATGGCCAAACAAATGTTTTATGTCACCCAGAATATTTCTATGAAATAAGCACTTCTTAATGAAAGGGCTTCAGGCTCTGACATATTTAGCTACACCACTGGTGGGGCAAAATTCATTCCAGCCCAAAGTGGAAGGAAGAAATCATAAAACATCACTGAAACTTATCAATGACCTAAATTTTGTTATTGCTTGACTCATTATAAATATCATAGTTATCTTGGAAATACAATGTGCCACTGCTTGAATTCCCCTCCCTTATTATGATCCACTCTAAGATCAATGTTCTTCAAATTTATTCTTAATATCTCTCCTTCATGTTCATGGGATTGAGTTCCCATTAGCATATGTACATTACCAGACTACATTAATTTAAAATATCTGTGGAAAATAATACCACTCTAAAATTAACCAAAAAATGTTTAAAGCAAGCTTAATTGAATAGTCAGTGTTAGGGCCCATAATCAAAGGAGCAAGACTGATACAAAGCGAAGGTCAAGCAAAGCCTTATTTTGTGCCAAGCATCGAGAATCAAACTGACCAGTCAGGGAGGTCTCTTACAAAGAGGCGACCCCTCCCAGCCTCACAGACTAACTTTTATAGTGGTAGTTGAGCCGGGCTATACACAGGTGGCCAATGAGATTGCAGTACACAGAGAAAACTGCACAGTCATGCTAGGTCTGCAACACACAGAGAAAACTGCTAGGTTACACACGGGTGGCCAATTGAATTTCAATTTACCCTAGTAGATATATGCATGCCCCACTGATTGGATGTCTTCACCTGGCCTGACCTGCCCTTGTATCTAGGCTTTGCAAGTAAGTTCCTCTGGGAGGGGCAGGGTCAATCTAAGTTCACTGCATAAACACAAAACGACTCCCTCTGGCTAAGCAGGCCCTTACAGTCAGTAGAGATCCATTTTCTGTAAATGTTCTATAATTAGAATTAAAGCAAACTTTGAAAAGTTTCCATTGTTATATTTACCATTTGTATTTGGGAAATAGTAACCATGTTAAGAGAAACAATGGGATAAGAGGTAAAAAGAAGAAATGAGGAGAAAGATCCAGGAACTGTGATTTTATTAGTGAGTGATTATCACTAATGTTTATATATGACTACTGAAGTATTAGACAAAACATAAGTGAAAGTTCCTCCAAAAATGTACAACTGCCAACATTTATATGTTTGGAGGTTAATAGGCTCTAAGAAAATCATGTTTGATGAAACTTTGAGCTCAATAAAGTATATACTTCAGGTCCAAGTAAACAGAGGGAAAAAAAGACAAAATTCAGAAGTCAGATAAAATGAACTTTAAAGGAAACACTTAGCTTCACAGGGGAATTCTAACAAACATTTAAAGAAGAGTTGATACCTATTCTTCTCAAACTATTCCAAAAGACAGAAATGGGAAGAAAACTCCCAAACTCATTTCATGAGGCCAGCATTACACTGATTCCAAAACCAGACAAAGGCTCCACTAAAAAAGAGAACTACAACTTTTGTATCAACATGGACGGGACTGGAAGAGATTATGCTGAGTGAAATAAGTCAAGCAGAGAGAGTCAATTATCATATGGTTTCGCTTATTTGTGGAGCATAACAAATAACACAGAGGACATGGGGCGATGGAGAGGAAAAGGGAGTTGAGGGAAATTGGAAGGGGAGATGAACCATGAGAAACTATAGACTCTGAAAAACAATCTGAGGGTTTTGAAGGGGCGGGGGGTGGGAGGTTGAGGGAGCCAGGTGGTGGGTATTATGGAGGGCACATATGGCATGGAGCACTGGGTGTGGTGCATAAACAATGAATTCTGTTACACTGAAAAGAAATTAATAAAAAAAAAAAAGAGAGAGAACTACAGACCAATGATGAACATGGATGCAAAAATTTCCTCCAAAACACTAGCAAATTGAATCCAACAGTACATTAAAAGAATCATTCACAATGATCAACTTGGTCTTATACCTGGGCTTCAGGGGTGATTTAATATTCACAAATCAATCAATGTGATACACCACATTAATAAAAGCAAGTATAAGAACCATACGAGCCTCTCAATGGGTGCATTTGACAAAGTACAACATCCACTCATGATAAAACCCCTCAACAATAGGGATATAGGAAACATACCCCAACACAATAAAGGCCATATACAAAACCCCACAGCTACTATCATCCTCAATGGGGAAAACAGAGCTTTTACTCTACAGTCAAAACAGGGATTCCCACTTTCAGCACTGTTACTTATATAGTACAGGAAGTCCTAGCCTCAAGAATCAGGAGCAAAAAGAAATAAAAGACATCTAAATGGGCAGGAAAGAAATCAAACATTCACTATTTGCAGATGACCTGATACTCCACTATGGTAAACCCAAAAGATTCCAGCAAAAATTTGCTAGAACTGATACACAAATTCAGTAAAGTCACAGAATACAAAATCAATTGTACAGAAATCATTTGCATTTCTATAAACCAATAATGAAGCAGCAGAAAGAGAAACTGAGGAATCAATCCCATTTACAGTTGCACCAAAACCCATAAGATACCTAGGAATAAACCTAACCAAAGAGAGATGAGATCTATATTTTGAAAATTATAAAACAATGATGAAAGAAATTGAAGATGATACAAAGAAATGGAAAACCATTCTATGCTCATCAATTGGAAGAATAAATATTGTTAAATGTCTATACTACCCAAAGCAATCTATACATTTAATGTGATACCTATTGAAATACACTGTACACAAAGATAAACTTGAAATGGATAAAGAACCTCAACATGAGACAGGAATCCATCAGAATCCTAGAGGAGAACATAGGCAGTAACCTCTTTGATATCAGCCACAGCAACTTCTTTCAAGATATGTCTCCAAAGGCAAAGGAAACAAAAGCGGAAATGAACTTTTGGGACTTCATCAAGATCAAAAGCTTCTGCACAGCAAAGGAAACAGTCAACAAAACAAAGAGGCAACCCACGGAATGGGAGAAGATATTTGCAAATGACAGTACAGACAGAAGGTTGATATCCAGGATCTATAAAGAACTTCTCTACTCAACACACACAAAACAGATAATCATATCAAAAAATGGGCAGAAGATATGAACAAAAACTTCTCCAATGAAGACATACAGATGGCTATCAGACACATGAAAAAAGGTTCATCTTCACTAGCTATCAGGGAGATTCAGATTAAAACCACATTGAGATACCACCTCACACCAGTTAGAATGGCCAAAATTAGCAAGACAGGAAACAACGTGTGTTGGAGAGGATGTGGAGAAAGGGGAACCCTCTTACACTGTTGGTGGGAATGCAAGTTGGTGCAGCCACTCTGGAGAACAGTGTGGAGATTCCTCAAGAAATTAAAAATAGAGCTTCCTTATGACCCTGCAATTGTGCTACTGGGT
>PISX010011224.1:0-66393 GCA_004024625.1 Mellivora capensis
CTCTGCTTGACTTATTTCACTCAGCATAATCTCTTCCAGTCCCGTCCATGTTGCTACAAAAGTCGGGTATTCATCCTTTCTGATGGAGGCATAATACTCCATAGTGTATATGGACCACATCTTCTTTATCCATTCGTCTGTTGAAGGGCACCTTGGTTCTTTCCACAGTTTGGTGACCGTGGCCATTGCTGCTATAAACCAGAAAGAAGAATTTCTAACCCTCTATACCACTTGAAGTATCTGTTTTCACCAAATGATCCATTCACCCTATCTAGATTGAGCTAACATAACTGCAGCCATAATTTGTTAATTTCCTTCTATCGAATTCCTGACCAGAGTGACCATCCCCCTTTCCCTAAAAACCCCCAAGCCCTATGTTGTTCTTTAAATATATCAACTTTCCTTTCTTCTACCTTCCATCTACTACTCTTCTTGAAATTTTCAATCTTTAATTAGATTAATTAGTGAAGAATTTCCTTGATGTTAATTTTATAACCACACTATAACTTTGTTAAAACATTCTTGTGCAATATAATTCCCCTTGGGTCTTACAGTGGCCTGGAGAAGACCTGGAATAAAGAGATTCTGAGTGAGGATAACAACAGAATTTTGCTAGTCGGTCCAAAGACTTATGGGTAAGAAGCTCAGGAAATATTTGTGGTTACCCTTGTCATGTTAAGCAAAACCTGTGTTATCCAGAGCTCTGTGATCTTTACGTGGTGGCTACTAGGGCTGGACAGATGTTACAAAGCCATTTGGTGTTGAAGCCAGAGTTTTGTCCTTAAGTCCCTGACAGACTTTAGATTAAGGTGTAGAGAACTAGTGTCCTAGTTGGTATGGTACCATGAAAAAAATAATATGCTTGTTGTGTGACATATCACAGAGTTACCTTAATGATATCCAATTTAATTTTTACCAGGGATTAGTTTATATACTGGAAGAATTAGTCACTGTAATCTTTTATAATCCTTCACTTTTGTATATTACTTTTCAGTTCATATATCTCTGCACACACCTGATCTCATTTAATCCTCCTATGACCCTAGGCTTTACTAACCTCACTTTGCAGATATAGAGGCTCAGAACCATGGAGATTAAAGTAATCTCCCCAGGTCTTCTTCTCAAGTACTCTGTCCATTCAACCACACTGCCATGTAACCAAGGACCTACAGAGTTGGTACAAGCCTCAGTTCTGGGTTCAAGAACAAGAACAAAAACACCTCATTATTAGACTGAGGAACTCTTAGTGTTTCTTTAGAACTGGGCTATATGTTCCTTGGTCATGATGTTCCTGCATCATGCATACACATTCTTTTCCTCTTTGCCTTAGTTAGAAACCACTCACTCCTCCAGTCTCACCTGGGTTGTTGGTTCCTCTCAAAATAGTTCTCTGACTTTACTGATAGCATTTCAATCTACACTCTTAGTATGATGAATTTCCTTTCTGTGTGGTTATATGCTTAATGTGTATACCCCCTTGGAAGTCCATGTGTATCCACTGAAATGTGTTCTTACTCACTGTTATGTCCCAGTGCCCAGCACTTTTGAGTCCACACTAAATGCTCAATATATATTTGTTGAATGGATGAATTAATAATTAAGTCTTACTTGAATAAGTTGACCTATTTGTGATAAAAGCACTAGTTTTATAATCCAGAGCTAGAAATGTCTTTAAAGACTTTTTCCCCTACCAAGCACATTTTCTTATTGTGAAACAGACCATGAATCCAATTCCCCTGGTACTTATACTATTCCATGGAAGTAAATGGAGCTACATAAAATTAGTTAAGTCAAGCAGAGGAGTATTTAAGATGTTTCTGTTTGAGCACATAAAGCTAGTTTCATCCAGAATGAATTAATGAATCTATCAAACATGTCAAGTTTTCTTTTCTTTTCTTTTCTTTTTTTTCAAGAAGGTTAACCAGAGAAAGAATCTCATATGAGGATCAAATTTATTTCCAAGTATACATTTCAGCTCAAGTTAAGGGTAAATGTATCTCAGCTGGCCCAAAACAAATGTCAGCTTGTGAGGCATTTATATGACATACATAAACTTCTCTCATGAGGATGCTAAATTATGAACTGACAGCCTGATTTTTCAATTTTGTCTTTGAGGCTAATGCTGTAACAGAAATGAACACATATATTGTTATTTACATTTACATTATCTGTCACAAAGCAGTTTGACTGGTGAGAATGAATTTTTTTATCACGGTCCATTCTTTTGATAATGCTAACAGACCCTTCGAAGAGAGCCATTTCAAGTCCCGCTCTGCAGACAGAATGAATGAGGCAAAGAACACTGATGAATTAGAGGAGCTTGAAAAATGCTTCTTGTGAAATGACTTTCTTGCACTGACCTTTGATAGGCTTTTCTGTGAAATTCTGTCCTCATGAAAAAGTGGATTTGCAGTGGTAGATTCCTTGTGGGATCAAGGAAGAGCTGTAGGAAGCAGCACAGTGATTGCCGCATGCAGGCCCTGTGGTTCCAGCAGAGGCAGACTCACAGGCAGGGGAGAACTAGAATTTGGGAGAGCTGGGTTCCAGTTCTGGTTTGCAGCAGATTTCTGCCTGAGCATTTGAAAATTACTTTACTATTCTCAGTCTCAGTTTTTACATCTGTAAAACGAGGAAAATAAATTCTGAGTGATTCCAAATGTGAATTTGTGGCGGGGTTGCATTAGGAAGATCTGGGACTCTGAAATGCAGGTCCCTGGATCTTATCCAAGACTTAACAAATCAGAACCTTTGGGAGAGGAGTCAGAACCTGGGAATCCATATTGTTAATAGCTCCATAGATGATTCTTAGAAATTAATGAAATACAGGTGGAATACTTTCAGCCACAATTATAAGCTTTGGGTCCCACATTCAGCAACCTAATCACAAGCCACGTCCCCAGGGCAGCAACAGGGACAGCTGGAGTCATCCCTGGGTTGGATACAACACAACTGCTCATCAGGATGTACTGCCTGGATTTTCTAGGCAATGTATTTTTTGAAGGATACTGAAAAATACTATCATTAATCTCTTCAAGGTCCATAAATTCCACAAAGTGGAAATGGGGCATAATTCTGCCAACAAGGGCAACCCATGGAAGGCCTCTTAGGAGAGGGCCACCACAAGTAGCTTGAATCTTAGGAGGCTATCTCTTGCAGCAGGCTGGTGGACCAGCAGGAGGGAAGAGGGGCTAGAGGCAGTTGCTACTGTCCATGTTAACAGGGGATAAGCAACAGAACTTGAGCAGGGATCTATACCTAAACTGAGCCAGTCTGTTAAAAACAAAACAAAACAAAACAAAACAAAACAAAACAAAACCCATTGCCATTAGAATGAATGTTGCTGCTTCAGAGGTACCATTTGTTTTTATTTATATTCTTCTATAGCACTGGGTTTCTCATTTATACATTTAAGAAAATATGTGCCCTCTTAATATACCTGCATGTGGTGTGTGCATGGTGTTAACCTGTACATGTGTTTAAGCAATTTTAGTGATGTTTTGGGAAGAAGAACCCAGAACTGCTAGGAATTCTAATTGGGATCTAGGATCGGAAAAGTGACACTTTGAAGACTTGTATTTCTTCCACTTAAATGACAGATTCATGGTTAAGACATACTTTTCAGCATACTGTGTATAATTAGCTTTGTTTCCTCTGACAAGCTTTAAATATAGAACCAAGATAATGCTTTTTAGTTAATACCTTTAGGCAAAGCATTTAAAAAATCAAAATAATTTTCAATTTAAAATCTTTAAAATTACAAAGCTTCATGAGGCTAGAACTTTAAAAAGCCAATTAGTGTTTGGATATTTAGTTCAATGTGGCTTTTTTCTTTTTGTACACCTAACTGATAGCTTCTGATTAAAAGAAAAGGAAAGTTGTATGGGCTGATGCTAATCTGCATATTCTTATCTCAGTTTATTCTCCCAAAATCTTATTTTTAAAAAAATTGTGAGTAGTGGAAATCTCTGTAAGATGGCTTTAGTCTAACCTACTTGGCCACCAAGTTTAAGAACTGATGATACTTGGTATTTATGATCATACTTTTTATAGACAATAGAATCCCAGCTATGGTTCCTTAAAGGTATTCCAAGAGGTAGGGTAGCCTTTTAGGGAGTCTTGCTCACTCTGTTAGAATGTCAATCAGAGAACCTCCTGCTTTATTCTTTGGTTCTGTGGCCATTTACTGAGATATCATTGTGAACTCACTTCTATACCCAGCGCTTTCAGACAAAGATCTATGAGCTGCTTGGAAACACAAAGCCAAGAGCAGGCTTCATTTGAAATTTCCTAGTTGAAACATGTGGTATATTAAAGTTCACCTTGCAGGTCATGAGCATTTAGATCGCCAGCACTGTGACCTCGCTGTGTGGAAGAGAGCTGCTATAGGAAGGAAGCTGACAAATGAGCAGCATGGATCCCACATTCTGCTAAAATCAAATAGGACCTTTCCCCTTTGTTGGATGCCTTAATACAGGAGAATTAAGCCAGCAGGATGCCCACGTCTGAGTTACTCATCCATTTCACCAGGCTCAAAGAAAACCAGTTCTCATCACTTTTATTCAACAAGAAAAATTTCACCACGAGGCAGCTCATTTTTCCAAGAGGAAGTAAAATCTTACATAACTTAAGAGACTAAAAAGTAAAGTTTTTATGCATTTTAATGTAAAAACCCCATTTTTTGGAGAAGGTGTTCCAGTACAGGAGAAATAATATGGACCATGGCATTAAACAGACCTCAGTTTTAATCCCTAATCTACCACTTACTAGCTTTTGACTTTGCCTATTACTTATGTTCTGACCTTCAATTTCCTCATTTATGAAATAGAAATAATAATAGTACCTCACGGGGCTATTCTGAGGATTAAATGAAGAAGCAACCATGCTTAGGCTGTGTAAGCCTGTGAGTACCCCCTAATAAATATCCCAGTTATCTCAGAAACAGGTGTGTGTGTGTGTGTGTGTGCGCGCACGCACATTCACACACACTTGAACTTTTTGTAGTGGGGAAATACAGGTTGGGCAGTTTTGTGCTGTCTTTACCTCTTTCTCTTCAGATTACTTTAATCAGAATTTTTACATTCATCTTTCTCTGAGCCAACTTCCTTATTAAAATGGACATAATACCTTCTACCCCATGTGGTTACTAGATGACTAGTTGAGAACTAGTTGAGATAATCTGTGTAGAGTACCTGGAACATGGCAGTTACTCTGAGAATGGTGGTTTCCTTCCCCTTTTCCCTTTAGGCCTTTGATTAGAGAGAGAAAGAGAGACTAGAAGTTTAAATGTAGTATGTCTCATGCTTGCAAAATTATTCCTTGGTCATACCAATGATGATTATATTGAATACCTATTGATTATTTGGTGTTAATAGTTCAAAGCACTAAGATGTATTATCTCATGTAATCCTCACTGCATCCCTTTTTGAGAGATACTGTTATTATCCCCATCTGAGAGAGAGAGAGGCTCAGAGATTAGGTTATCCACCTAAGACCAAACATGGCTCTGCTGGGTTCCAAAATCAATGCGTTCAATCACTTGCCCTTCTACTTTCCTAACATCAAGAGTGCCCTTGTTTTGTTTGTTTGTTTGTTTGTTTTCATTTTTATCAATCTCTGGATTTAGATCAGGAGGAATACTAACTTATAAAATATAGACAGACTTAACCTAAATTATCTTTAGACTTACTCTAGTCAAGGAGGTATCATTTTTCAGCCTCCGTATTGGACTGTTGCTTATGTAAGTACATAACTGAGATGCACTTAGGAAAAAAAAAAAAAGAAGTACACCCTCATTTGCATTGAAGCAAAGATATATGGTTTGAAGAAGCCGTACCCTTAAATGATTAGACAGCTGTGTGACTAATAAGAATATTGTCCCTTAAGAAAAGTGGAACATCTTATGCATACAAGAGCACTCAGAGTTTTAAATTAGAGTGTAATTACGTGTTTGAGTCTTTCTTTCTTTCTTTCTTCCTTTCTTTCTTTCTTTCTCTTTAGGAAGAAAAGGAGAGAGCTCTTAATCTTTTAGGTGGCCTCATTTTGGTGAAAAGACAATTTAGGAAGTGCTTAAATTTAAGAAGCTGCTCTGCATCTTCTTGGACCTAGTCCAATCCCTGAAGGACTAAGAGAAGATAAGTTTGCTTATACCTGTCTTTTTAAATAACTGCATTTTATAATTCAAAACAGGGATGAGCTGTTGATATGGATTATTGCACTCAGTAAAATGAAATTGTCAATATACTTAGATATGCAAGGTATATAATCAGGCATGTCTGGAAATAGCCCATTCAACCTCTGAAACAAAGAATTTGCCTTTGAGACCATGATGGTAGAAAGACAACCATGCTCTTTATTTAGGAAATAAACTGGAAAATGGAAAGTTGTCTTAACAAGGAACCAAGGGTACCCTTTGTCCCCAAACACTCTCTTTTACTGAGAAGAACAACATGGATGGTATAGAACAATGGGGCGGGCTGTCAATGTATTTTTTGGGGGGGGTTTAATTTTGTTTTTATTGCGCCTGACAAAATACAGTTATCTGATGGTTCCTCAATTATGTTATTTTAATAAAATAAATTAAATGTAGGTTTAATGGCTGTTCTTTCCTTCTACTGAGCTTGAAGCTTGAACTCTCCCCCATCTGTTCATCCCTCCTGGAGCAAGAACACAAGCAGCAGGAAATGGGCCCAGAGCCTCTACTGGGAAGGAATTTACATCAGCCTTTGTGCTGTCACATTTTACTTAAGAGTTAACTATAAAAATTCTCCAAAAACCCTACTCTAACCTCAGGTAAGAGTAGTCCTTTTTCTACCCACACTTTAATGCATTTTATAAAATATTTGGTATCTCTATAAGCTGTTTATAAAAATAGATTAATTCAGGCTTGGGGTGAGTTTGTTCTGATTCACAATGTTATATCCCTTCAATTAAAGTCACAACTTAGCATAGAGGACTTGTTCTTTTAGGACCAATGCTGGGTCGGAAGTAGAAAGTTTGTTGGGTGCCTTAACTTTTTACAAAATTGGCAATCAAAGCCACGCTTTACAGATCAAATGGGTGAACAGGGGCCACACATAAGAGCATGTGTGTCCTGAACCCCTAGTAAAGTGACCCTTGGGGCATGAGCCCAAGAAGAGCCCCAACGAAGCCCACAGGTGACAGGCAGGTGTTTCCCTGTTTGAAGTTCTGCATTCTACCACTTGGAATGGCATGAAAACAACTACTTGGGGTCGAATCTTGTGAACAGTGATACAAGTCTCGCATATTTCAACAACAATTTAGTCTGAAGAGGACATGAATAGCCATTTGTTCAACTTGGAGCAGTTCTTTCTTTTTGGTAAGTCTCTTTTCCCATGACAGGGGTTATTTGTTGGCTCTATTCTATCATTTGACTTTAGACACTTTCTGATAAGAACACTAGTAAAAGCTAGCAGTTGGATTCTGCAATGTTCTGGGTATGGTTGCAAATACTTTAAGTTATTTCTATGTAATGAATGATTAAGGAGACAATGTGACTTTTGACCTCATAGCTATTACATGACAGAAGAGGGATTTACCTACCTGTACTCTTGATCACACAGGTATATTCACTCCTTTAAGAAAAGTGGAGCCTTGCACACACTGTCAGTCTTCCTTGTAGTCAGACCCATTGTCAGTCTTTAGCTGCGGTTTTCTAAAGCAAGTCACACCAGCATATACTTGGTTAAGATACGTTTCCTAGGATCCTGAAAATTCAGTTTGAAAAAATGCTAGGGGACCCACACAATACCCAATTCTCTACATGTGCTTGCAAGAAACAGAGGACCAGGAAGGCAACTAACAAACAAATATACCACAGCACCAGTAATAAAAACTTTGCCTAGACTGACTCAGAGAGTTAGCAGCAGAACTAAAATTAATGCTCACTCTTTTCTGCTGTCTTTGAAACACTCTGCCTCCATATTCTTAGTGATATATTCACATCCTACTGGTTTCTAAGGACACATCACAGAATTTTCCAGATAGAGAAAGAGAAATCACGTTTTTCAAAGGCTGTTTTTTTTTCCTTAAAAACTACATAGGGATTTAAGAAATCCTTTTTGAGAAAATAATTATAGATGAAAACACAAATAACTGGGATGCTATTTAGAGACATCTGAAACCATAGCAGGAGGCTGAAAGTTAACAGAATAAACAAGTCGCTAAATACAGGAGCTAAAAATGGTATTTAAAATCATACTGTTCAGTGTTTTCCAAGAAATGACAAACATAATGCTCAGGTAGTGCAAGGATTATGGATGCATGTAATGGTTTTGGGTGACATAAGCACAATTTTAATATTTGTTTCAATGATATTAGTATATATATGCATATGTGTCTATCCAAGTATGTATATTCATCTGTATGTATTTTTTGAGCTCTTACTGGGTGTCAGGTACTGTCCTGGGAAATATGAGTGAACAGAAAGGACACAGATTCTTGCCTTCAGGGAGGTGACATTGGACTGTAAGGTTGTCAGTACAGCTTACAGGCTATCTTAAGTTTGAAATTTTCTGGAACTAGAACACACTGGCTCTTCTTCTCATTGTTGCCTTTAACTGTAAAAGCCAGGCTCTCTCCACAGGCGTGAGTGACTACAGCCCTTAGTTAGGAAGAGAGAAAAAGCCTTTCAGCATAGCCCGGGTTCTATCACAATAGATGGGCCTCATTAGCCATTCTCAGCTTCATAGATAATGCAGTCGTGGACGGCATCGTTTGGTCTAGTGAAGAATTGCCCAGGAGATTGTGTTGACATCTGAGATTTATTTTAATCCTTTTTTGCAGATTTTATAATGAGCATTGTAACAAAGTACGGCAAAGAATCATTATGTGTCTTATAAAATCTTAATAATACAAAAATTAGAAATGTTTTTCATGCACATGTTCAATTTGTTCAGAATCCACAGATTTCACTTGGCTGATTAGCACATAGTACCCTATAACGGGACATTGCCTTTAAGAGGTCACAATTCCTGAATAGCTATGCATATTTGTGTTATGAATATTGCTTATGTTTACAGCCTGTTACTGTCAAGTTTTACAATTTGGACAAAGGAGGTACAGAATGTACATATACCTATGCACAAGGGTTCCTTTATTCTCATGTATTCACTAATATTTATTGATTGAATTCCTCAAGCATAGTATTAAATATAAAGAAGGAAAAAAAAATAAGGCCTTAAAAATGAAGAGGCCTTCCTGATAGCATGGACCAAAAATATATTTGAAAATATCCTAGATTCTTCCAAAATTCTTATTATGATTGTGTCAAGACATCATTATATTAATAGAGACTGTTCTTATTGTACTTTTACTCCCACCCTTCTCCATCCAGTCCAGGGGGTTGATCAGGCTTTGACTGATAGGTTTCTCTTGTAAAATCCCCTGGAAACCCTGTCCACCATCCAGTATGATGACCCCAGCACAAAGCTTGTACTTCTTCAAACATTCAGGATTTTGTTTCCTAACGTTAAGGTCACTAAAAATTTATATTAAGTGGAAGTGAGAAAGGCAAGTGCCTTAGGAACATGCCAGGTTTAATGGGGGCACAATGAAGGAGAAGTAAAAGGGGTCGAAATGTACTGTCCTATATGTCAGCCCCAGGCCTCAAGCAGCTATTAAACACTTGGAATGTGGCTAGTCTGAATTGAGATGAATTGTAAGCATTACATACACACTGTGTTTCAGAATCTGCATAAAAAAGTGTAAAATATCTCATACATAATCTTTTGTTGATTACCTGTAGAAAGATAATATTTTGGAGCTATTGTATCAAATAAAATAAAGTATTGAAATCAATTTTATGTGCTTCTTTTAACTTTTTCCAGAAAATTTTAAATTGCACTTGTGGCTTCATGTGGCTCAATTATATTTTGCTGGAACCGCTGCTATAGAAGATGAGATAGAAGGCCCATTTTTTAATGGCTTTGTAGACCATTGTAAGGATGTTTGCATTTGCTCTAAGTGAGAGGGAAGCCATTAAAGGTTTGCAGAAAATGGGCATATTCTGCCATTTTCTTGGCTACTCTTTTATAGGCTGTAGGAGAACAAGGGCTAAATCAAGGAGATCCCTTGAATGGCATTACAATAATCCAGGGTGGAGACATTCCTGGCTTGGGTAGCAGAATAGAAGGCTAGAAGTGGTCAGATACAGAGGATTTTCTGATGTGAATATTCAAATTGGAATGTGATAGGAAAAGAGAAACTGAGAATTAGTCCTCAGAGTGTTTGTCCTGAGAACCTGTTAAGATTCAGTTGTCATTCATTGAGATGGAGAAGATGAGAGAGAATGGGTTTGGACGGAAGCTCAAGCATTTAGTTAGGACATGTCAAGTTTGAGATGTGTGCTGCGTATCCAAATGGAACATTAATGAGGCAGTTTGATTTAAGAGGGAGAGGTCTTGACAAAAGAAGAACTTTGGAGAATTTTCAATATAAAATTGTTATTAGTGCCATGAAATCAGATGGTATTGCCATGGGGTTGAGTAGAGATAAAGAAGAGAAGAGGCTGGAGGACTGAGCATGAGGATGGTCAGAGTTCATGAACAGAATCATTGACACAACTGCTCTGCAACCTACTCTCTTGAAGTCCCGTCTGTGGTGCTCACTGGTGTAATCTTATCCAGAAGGAGAGACACCATTATAAATGTTAAAACTCCTATTGATTTTGGACTGGGTAGCTATAGTAAGAAGTGTGTTTATCAGTGTGAAGAAGTCATATTTAAATCGTATTCTTCCATACACAGATATGAGTTATCATTAAGTAGATGAATTGCATTGCAATCATCTCCTAAGGATGTTCTAAATTTAATAAATAATTTGAAATTCCAGTGATCCCAAAACCATGGTGTGTCATCAATTATCTCAAAAGGTACCCTTCTCTAATTTCTTAATAAGATCTTTGATTTTATATCACTTAAGTTTTTTAATGTTGCACAGTGCTCTGAGATTCAAATAAAATGATAGGGTCTTAGAACTCTATAAAACAGTGGGAATCACTTTGACATAGACTTTCAGAATACACATCATAAAGACATTTTCAGGAAATCTTGACCTTGTCTTCTAGAAAATAGACTTCCTATATATCCACTTGCTGCTGCATTTTGAAATAATCACTTCTGAGGTTTCTGAGTTTCTTTCTCACTTTGAATCTGAATCTGATCAACATGTCTGCTTCTTAAAAGTGAAGACGCCACAAAGGAATAGGAAGTAGAAGCTAAGTAAAGGCAGAACAATATTATCCTACCACAGAATACCCAGGATGTGCTATAGAAAATTAGCTTCTTCTCTTAGACACAGAAGCTGTGTGATTTTATATTTCTCTATTTGTCTAGCTAGAGAGTTGGTAGAGTATGAGTTCAAATTGGCTTCTTCTATTCAAAATTCATGTGAATGTGGGCAAAATTTTAATCTTTTTTGCCCTTTAGACACAATGGGAATAATATTAGTTTCCATATCACAGCGTTGTTGAAAAGATTAAATGAGTTACCATTTGTTAAAATGCCCAGCTAAGAACTCTATAAATGTTAACTATTTTTATCTCTCTCTCTGTCTTTATACCTATCATGCTTCATACTCTAAAAGTGCTATCATCAAGAAGCATTTGTTCTTATTTTGTACAAAGAAGACTATTGCATTCTTTCTTTCTTTCTTTATGAAGATTGACTTATTTATTTTAGAGAGAGAGAGAGAGACAGAGAGAGCGAGCGAGCTCTTGGGGTGGGGTGTAGGACAAAAGGAAAGAGAGAGTCCTTACTGAGTGGGGAGCCCGAGATCCCAGGCCTCCAAGATCATGACCTGAGCTGAAATCAAGAGTTGGTAGCTTAACCAACTGGACCACCCAGGTGCCCCAAGAAAGCTGTTTAGACTATAAGCCCCATCCTTCTAGGATTCCAGAAAATTTAGATGTCCTTAAATCCCAGATTTTGTAGTTTTCTCCACTCCTTAGACTTCTTCTTAGGCCTTTAGTTAGATATCTATATGACTTTAATTCAAAGTTACCCATCATCACAGTCCTTTTGACTTCTTTATGTCCCCAAATTCTGCTGCTCTTGTGCTGTATACCACACTGTTATTCCTTCTAGGGACTTCCATGACCTCCAGGTACCATGAAACACATAATTTGATGGCTTAAGATAGAGTAACCAAGATCACATTTAACTTCCAGCCTGAAACAACAGCAAAAAGATGGTTAAAATACATAAAACAATACTTTGTGGGACACTGGACATCAGGCAATGAAGTTCAGTAGTCCCTGAGAGGAAACAATGTGAGTCCTATGATTACTCCAGCTTGCCGTCAGAAGAGAGGATCCAGTCCACAGCATAGGGAAGGAGGATCCGGGCAGAGCCTGGTGTACTCCCTGAGTTGAGGAGATAGTTCTGAGAGTCTGGGAAAATCAAAGCAGCTAGAGTTTGCAGGACAGAACTCTGGAAAGGAGAGAACTTCACAGAAAAAAAAAAAAAATCCAGAGAACTGTAGATGGTTCTCCTCCAGTATTTAACTGAATACTGATATGCATATGGATATAAGGAACTGTCCAAAGCTATGAAAAGAACCACCTGAAAGGATTAGACATAACAGTGCTCAGAAGTCATACACAGTTGGTCTAGTGCTTGTTCCCATCAGGCATACTAGGAAACCTCAAGATTCATAGGTGTGGAGTACTTAGGGATATCTTCCCTTAGCAGTGGGAAAAAATAGTCCTAGATTGAATGTTGCTCTGATCTCATCTAAAAATTTTCAAATTCAAGACACAAAGCCCCAAACTATTTCCAAATACCTTAATTGCATTAAAAGCTCTGGACTATTTTTAAAAATATAGAATTACTAGCTCCAACAACTTAGTACTCATAATATTTGGCATTCAATTAAAAAATTAGTCATTATGAAAGAAACAGAAATATTAATCAATCAACCAAAACCAACCCAATATTGACATAGGTGGTAGAATTAACAAATAAGAACATAAACAATTATTATATCTGTATTCCATATATGTTAAAAGTTAACATATGAAGAATATAAGAAAGAGAAAAATAAAACTTTTGCTGTTTGAAATTTATAATGTCTGAGATGAAAAATACATTGGATGATATTAATGACAGGTTAAACATTATAAAAGAAAGACCAGTGAATCAATGAACCTGAAAGGATAACAATAAGAACAATTCAAATGAAATAAAGAAAGAAGAAAAAAGAACATTTGTAAGCTATGGGGCAATTTCCAGTGGTTCAATGTATACGTAATTGTAGTTTCTGAAGGAGTGAGGTGCACAAAATACATTTGAAGAAATGATTGAAAAAATTTCCAAATTTGGTGAAAACTATAAGCCCACAGATCTAAGAAGCTTCGTGAATCCCAATCATAAGACACATGAAGAAAGATACATTAAGGTGCATAACAATCAAATGGTTCAAAACCAATGATAAAGAGAAAAATCTTATAAGTAACCAGAGGGAGGGAAAAATGACACAATATACAGAGGAACAAAGATAACAATTATAGAAGATTTATCATTGGAAAGAGTAAAGTGAGAAGATCGTAGAACAACATTTTTTAAAGTACTGAAAAAAAAAACCTGTCAATTTAGAATTCAAGAGTGAGTGAAATATCTTTAAAAACAACATTGAATAAAGATTTATATATATAAATGGTTGAAAAACCTCTATCACCAGCAGATATACAGTATAAAGAATATTGAAAGAAATTTTAGAAAAGAAAGTTTTACCAGATGTAAATATAGATTTATGCAAAAAATGGAAAGAACCAAAAACTAATTTTGAAGGAAAGAATATCACAAAAGTTTCTTATTTAAATCTCTTTAAAGATAACTAATGCTTTAAATAGTAATAATAAAAGTGTAATGTCAGTTGTATAGCATATGTGAAAGTAAAAATATGACAATAATAGCATAAAGGTCAGAAGGGAGAAATGCATGTTATTGTAAGGTTGTTATATAAGATATGAAGTGGTATATAACACATGAAGGTAGACTACAACAAGCTAAAATACATACTGTAAACTCTAAAGCAACCATTAATTAATTAATTAATTTTTACACAGGTTTTAAAGTTATGTATGTGTGTATGTTCATATATATGTATATAATCTATACAGCCAACATGTGACTTGAACTCACCACTTCAGAAGCAAGAGTCACATGCTCTTCTGACTGACCCAGCCAGGTGCCCTGCAACCATGAATTTATTGTGAAGAGTTATAGCTAGCAAGCCAACAAGAGAGATAAAAAAGAAATGAAAAGAAAAATATACCATCTAATGTATATCTTGCTTCAAATAAAAATCATAGGATTGTACTTCTGGAGAGATATTCCTTAATGAACAGAAGAGTTAATTTTGAAGAGAGAATATAAAAGCACTTTGAAAAACTTGAACTTACACTGGTCTCAGGGTATTTCAATCATCTTTGTACTACAGGTAACTTGAAAACACAATACTTATCTCAACTGTTGTAGAAATTCACTGGAATTTCAACAGGAAGTACGAGACATGAATCAGGAAGCAACCCATTTCCTTCACTGTATATGGCAGATTGCAGACTTAAGTGTTGGGGCATTTCCAACATTTGGCACCTACATTAAGGCCCCTTTATCCTGCAGGAAGTTGGCTTACAGAAGGAGGTTACACCTAAAGCAGAACTGGCCTTAATGCATAGCCTGTGTCCATTAAAATAAGTATAAGTTTTATAAAAATGGTACAATCCTAAAAGCAAGAGGTAGATACCATCTACCTACAGATTTCAACCAATTTTTGGAAGATAAAACACAGATGGAAGAATACA
Source organism: Mellivora capensis (assembly GCA_004024625.1). NCBI lineage: Eukaryota > Metazoa > Chordata > Mammalia > Carnivora > Mustelidae > Mellivora > Mellivora capensis. The sequence continues at coordinate 14,822 of PISX010011224.1, forward strand.
TGAGAAACAAAGTGTAAGAACATCATTAGAGCATCAACAGAGATTGCTGTGGTCAGAACAGGAAATGCACCTGCCTAAGAGAGAACCAGGACCGGTAGACAGCTGAGAAGTGGGTCAAAAATCAGAGGTATTAATAACAGGTCTGCATATGGATTGGTTGATAGCCCTCTTTCCTACACCTGTGTGAAAAATACTTGACTGCTAGATGTATATTCCCCAGTCAAACAACAACAAATGAAATACAGGTTTTGGTTTCTGTTTTTTTTTTTTTTCCTGTAGAAGTGGAAGGTATTATTTGAAGAAAATAATGTAAATAGTATGAATGCCAGTGACCTAGAGAAAAACCCTTCACATTCTACCATCTAAGAGAGGGTGCCTCCACTGTAATGGTGAACTCAGACCCATTTATGCTAAATTAAAGCATCCAACAAATAAAATCCACCCAAGCCTACAGAGTCCTCAGTAAGCCTTTCTTTTGCCTAGATTTTAAATATGAAAAGATAACAAAGGGTTATAAGGCCTTTAGGAAATAATCCACACAAATAGAAAAGCTTATCAAAAGGGAAATGAGGTGATTCAGAAACAAAGAAGGTAAAACAGTCTAGTCGATATTTATAAAACTTGAAGGAAATTTTACACCTATAAAGTAAAACACACTATTTATTTACTGTATTTTAATATGCTATTAAAAAGGAGTCATCAGAAAACAAGGAGCTCTTGGATTTTTAAAATATATTTGTCAAAACAGAAAGAAGTTAACAGAAAGGTTGGAAAATGTTTAAAAACAAACAAATAAAAATCCCAAAATGTAGCCCATAAAGGGTCAGAATATGAGAGAAAAAAATCAGCCATAAATTGAAGATCAGTTAGATAGTTTCAGAAGAAGATAATGAAGAGAAAGGAAGAGGAGAAACTGTCCATGTGTCTGGAGGTGTCTTTCAACATTTGAAAAGTGGGATGTTCTGTATATATCTATGAGGTCCATCTGGTCCAATGTGTCATTCAATGCTCTTGTTTCTTATTGGTTTTCTGCTTGGATGCTCTGTCTGTTACTGAGAGTGGCGTGTTAAGATCCCCTACTATTAATGTAATCATATCAATGTGACTCTTTATCTTGATTAACAGTTGTCTTATGTAGTTGGCTGCTCCCATATTGGGAGCATAAATATTTACAATTGTTAGATCTTCTTTGTGGATAGACCCTTTAAGAATGATGTGGTGTCCTTTATCTCTGACTACAGTCTTTAGCTTAAAATCTAATTTATCTTGGGGCACCTGGGTGGCTCAGTGGGTTAAGCTTCTGCCTTCAACTCAGGTCATGATCTCAGGGTCCTGGGATCAAGCCCCACATTGGGCTCTCTGCTCAGGGGGAGTCTGCTTCCCCCGCTCTCTCTCTGCCTGCCTAGAAAGGCAGAGCCTACTTATGATCACTCTCTCTCTGTCAAATAAATGAATACAATCTTTAAAAAAATGAAATAAAATCTAATTTATCTGATATGAGAGTCACTACCCCAGCTTTGTTTTGAGGCCCATTGGCATGAAAGATGCTTCTCCATCCCTTCACTTTTAGTCTGGATATATCGTTAGGTTCCAAATGGATCTCTTGTAGACAGCATACGGACTGGTCCTGTTGTTTTATCCAACCTGCAACCCTTTGCCATTTTATAGGAGCATTTAGGCCATTCACGTTAAGAGTGATTATTGAAAGTACGTTTTTATTGACAACATGTTGCCTGTGAAGTCCTTGTTTCTATAGATTGTCTCTGTGAATTTCTGTTCTATGTCACTCTTAGGTTCTTTCTTTTATAGAACCCCCCTTAATATTTCTTGTAGCACCGGCTTTGTGGTCACATACTCTTAAACCTTGCCAGTCTGGGAAGCTCTTTATCTCTCCATTCATTTTGAATGTCAGCCTTGCTGGATAAAGTATTCTTGGCTGGATATTCTTCTCATTTACACCCTGAATATGGCTTGCCAGCCCTTTCTGGCTTGCCAGGTTTCTGTGAACAGGTCTGACATTATTCTGATGGACCTTCCTCTGTACATAAGGAATCTCTTCCCCCTAGCTGCCTTCAGAAGCTCTGAAAATTATGACTCATCAGCCTCACAATTAACTGTCTCAAGATCTTTCTAGATCTTTCTTGGGGGTGTTCTTTCTACTTCTAAGACATGAATGGTGGTTCCATTCCCCAGATTGGGAAAATTTTCATCCAGAATTTATTCAACTATATCTTCTAGTCTTCTGTCTTTCTCCACCCCCTCAGGGATCCCAATAATTCTGACTTTGAAACATTTCATGGCATCATTTATTTCCCTAATTCTGTTTTCATGGCTTCTAAGTTGTTTCTTCCATGCCTCCTCCTGATCCTTTTTCTCTATCAGTTTGTTCTCTAAATTACTAATTCTACCTTCTGCCTCAGTTACCCTAGCTGTTACAGTATTTAGATTAGACTGTATCTCATTGATGGCATTTTTAACTTCTTCCAAGGCAGCTTTCACTTCTGCCCTTAGAGATTCTATATTGTCATTAATGCGTTTTTCCATACTAGCATTGCCTGGATAATTCTTATCCTGAATTCCCTTTCTGACATACAATGTTTATAGCAGCAATGGACACAGTTGCCAAACTGTAGGAAGACCCAAGATGCCCTTCAACAGATGAATGGATAAAGAAGATATGGTCCGGAGTATTATGACTCCATCAGAAAGGATGAATACCCAACTTTTGTATCAACATGGATGGGACTGGAAGAGATTATGCTGAGTGAAATAAGTCAGGCAGAGAGAGTCAATTATCATATGGTTTCACTTACTTGTGGAGCATAAGGAATAACACAGAGGACATTGGGAGATGGAGAGGAGAAGTGAGTTGTGGGAAATCGGAGGGGGAGACAAACCATGAGAGACTGTGGACTCTGAAACACAAACCGAGGATTTTGGAGGGGAGGGGAATGGGAGGTTGGGTGAGCCCGGTGGTAGGTATTAAGGAGGGCATGTATTCCATGGAGCACTGGGTGTGGTGCATAAACAATGGATCACTGAAAAAAAATAATTAAATTTTAAAAAAAGAAAAATGAGAAAATGTGCAAATCATAACTGTTTAGGAGCAATGTGATCTCGGGCAAGTTGCTTGTTCTGTATATTTTACAAATACTTTTGCATTCATTATAAGTGCCCTTTTAAATTCAAGGATTGTTATAAAATAGGACATAGTATACTATAAGATATTATCATTGCTATAGTGATTTGTATTAATTTTTAAAACAGTGGACCACTTTTACAAATTTTCATCCATCCATCATAAAAGTGAGCAGATGGTTCTAAGTCTATTGAAGGGAATGTGCTTTCTAATTAAAAAAACAAAAAGCAAAAAACACACTCCATGAAAAGGACACTCTACAAGTACATAGGCTAGCCTATTCATGCCAAATAAAATTATAACAGAGATGATATATAGTTGGAATTCTCTTTTTTTGTCAATCATTTTCTTCTTTAGCTATTTCACCTCTGGGCTCATTTAGAAACAAATATGACATACTATATTACAAACTACTAAACTTTAGGTAATTTTGATGAGCATAAAATACAATTCATCTAAAACAATAAAGTCATAAGTAAGCTCAGATAGATAATTTCATAATGTCCATCTCTACATTTTGTTTTTTCCAACTTTAAATAGAAGCTGGTTGAAGGCAGGATCAAATAATAGCATTCAACTAGCTTTTCCCAGAAGCATGTATTTTTCAGAGGTAGGAGAGACTTAGAGATCATATAATGTAATTCAACATCTTCATTTTTGAGATCAGGGTATTAATTAAGGCATTCCTTGATGACATTCATTCTTAATGGCAGAGCCAACTCTTCTAAACACCTGCAAGAGTGTTCTTCTTGACAATTTTTTTCTTAATTGTTGAGTGTCCTATAAATTCTAAAAGGAAACAACACATAAATTCATGACGAAAATAGATATTTCAAGAAAATACAGTCTCAGGGGATGAACTGATGTGTACAGAAGTTGTTGAGCACCAGAAGAGCAATTAATGAAACTGAAATGTATTATTTAGTTATTTAAATCAAGTGAGTGAGGGGGCACTGGTGTGGGTCAGTTAAGTGTCTACCTTCAGCTCAAGGCAAGATCCCAGGGTCTGGGATGGATCCCTGCTTTGGGCTCCTTACTCAGTGAATAGTCTGCTTCTCCCTCTCCCACTGACCCTCCCTACCACTCCAGCTCTCTTTCTCTCTCTTAAATGAATAAATAAAGTCTTTTTTAAAAAGTGAAATAAAAAAAAATAAATCAAGAGAGTGAGGATGTATGTTCTTGCATGGTATCATGAAGCCATTCTATTTGCTCATCTTATTATAGCATCACTGAAGGGTATTTTATTTTCTGTCTTTCTTTCTATTTTTCTTGGTTTAATAATCCTTTTAAAGGAAAAAATCTTGCTAAAATTGAAGTGAATATATTTAATGCCGCATAATCAGCTTCTAAATCTACTTAACTAGAACCCCATCATGCATTTAGTACATTGAATGAATGGCACAAATGGGAAACATATTATAATGAGGACCGGGTGAATTTTGTGAGACTAAACTTCACTTTCCTGAAATGTTCTTAAGCATCTGATTTTGTAGTCAAGTATAGCTCAATTTGCATACTTCTTTATTTGCATTTGACCTAGACACCTGCATTACTTTTTGGAGAATTCTACTTTTATGGTGCTTTTGAACACTTCACTGCCACCCCACTATGACAAAATGCATTCTGCTTGCTGTGGCTTGTTGAGGGGTGCACAGCAGGATTATTTCTAACCTTTTACTTGTTTTCATTTAAGTTAGAACAAGTTGTTTACTATATTATGAGGGTATTTTGCTTTTCAGATGTTTGCTTTCTCATCCAGTTTTTTCAAAACTACATGCAGTTTTAGGGACATGGCTATTCTCTGAAAACAGAATGCAAATAATATCTATTAGTTCATGTGGACATCAATGGATCCCCACTTTTGTGGTACTAATATTAGATCACATGTTTCTGTTCTCACTGATCTGGAGGAAATAAATGTCCACCACTCATATGTCCCAAGTAGAACTTATGAATTTGCCACTTTGCTGCCAAACAATGCACTGCTTTAATGCAATACCCTCTGTTGCTCCCCTTCCATCCAAGCTGAAAAATCTGCCAGGTACCCTTGCTTCTTTTCTTTCTCACTCTTCTGTGTCACATCCATCACAAAGTTTGGTTAAGTCTACCACCTTCAGATGTGTTGGGTCTAATGCCATTCCTTCAACCATTTCCTTTTAATTATGCTCCCGCCATCTCTTACCCAGACAATTTTAAGACCCACACTCCTCAACTTCCTGCATCCAGTTTCCCTCCTTTCCATTGCAGCAACTTCTTCAAATTTAAAATTTAAATATCACATTGCCTTGCTCAGAATGCAAAATACAAAATATTCTAATTGCCTATAGGGGAAAAAATTAAACACCTTTCATGCCATATATCACATCTGCAAAATCTGGCTCCCAACAGCCCCTTCAGTCCCCTACTTCCCACTGACTGCTCCTTAGATTACTCATTAGCCATGAGGAATTTCTTCTTCTTGCACCGGACTTTCATGTACTTCTGAACTCATGCATGCACTGTGCCTAGAATTCCCATTTCCTGACTGCATGGCTGGTGGGGTATGTCAAGAAGGTTAATGGGTTTCAGAGTACAGGCAGCAACACAGGGTCTGCATTGTGGTGTTCCTACCTGTTAGCTATGGGACCTTGACCACATTACTCAGATTCCTCAAGTCTCAGTTTTCTCATCTGTAAAAAGGTAAGAGTAATACTGTCTGCTTCATTGGATTCTTGTGCAAACAGTGAAGTACGGTGTCTGGCACACAGTGATCAGTTATTGCCAGTTATTATCATTGCTAATAATTAGTACTAACTATGTCATTATCATCAAAGGAAACAAAGCTGTTAAGGACAGCATATTCCATCTCATATGAACTGCCTAAAGCTATACTTAATAGCTACGGTGAGAAAAAAAAAAAAAAAAAAAGCTATGCCTTTTCCCTACTATGCTTTAAATAATCATCTAATTTGTAAGTCAAATCTGTGTGATTATAAATACTATAGTTCATCTTCCAGAGATGTCCATTGACAGCGCTCAGAAATTGCAGTCGCCAAGAAAATATCAGCTGCTAGATATTGCATATTTGATTAATAAATTATAAACTTCTGAGACTCACGGTCTTCTTTTGCAGGAGAAGGACAGTTTCTACAAAGGTGGGTTTCACAGAGAGCTTCTCCTGAGAGGTAGAAGATGCAATCACAGGTTTAGTACAGAAAACTCTGGTTCTACACTCTGTCTTTTGTACCTTGGCTAGTCTTTTCTGTTATTCTTGACTTTGCCTCTGGGTTCAGATGTCAGAGCCTGCCTGGAGGGGAGTGGGGGTGGCCATGAGGTGCCCCTGATTTTACAAGTTCTTTAAAACCTTCCTCCGGGGCTTGGCAAAAGGACTCATGGTTTTATTCCACTCCTTCTCTCTGTTTCTAACAACCTGACAGCTCATGTTTTCACTTTCTTTGTGGTCAGAGCTACCTCTGCTATTGAAGTGACCCTTTTACCCCCAACTCTCAGAACAGCCATCAACACCTTCTCCTCACCAGGCCAGAGGGCAGATGAAGATCTCCATTCCATTGTTGTTTGAAATAAGTAATTATTATAGTTCCTAGAAGTGGATGGCCAAAATGTATGTTAAGCAGGAGGCTGCGCTGGGCAATGCCAAGGTTCCTCTTATCTAGGAACTTATGATTCTAGGTTTAGAGGTATTTTACTTTAAAATCTTCATTGAGAAAAACAATAAAATTAAAATTAATGGCAAATATACTCTACCTCTTGTTTATAGCAATGAGCAGGCTGTCTGCCAGAGTGAGGAGCAAGAGTTAGACTCTAGTCCTTCAACATGGTCCCTGGAATCTTGCTGGTACAGCCTAGTCCCCAGGCTCTGCATCTTCTTTTCCCCAGAGTTGGCTGCTCTGTTGGAGACCTGCCTCAAAAAACAGTCATGATTTCAAGAAGGGAGTGATATCAGGAGCTCTCATCATATGCCCTAAGACAGTTCCTGAGAGTCCTAGGATCCTACTAAGATGTCTTAGTGGCCACAGAAGGTTAGTGTGGAAGGAGGGAAGAAGGCTGACTCTTAGGCTTGGAAACTTCCATCAGAACTCCACATTTATAATTCATCAAACAAATGTTTGCTGCATTCCTCCATGTACCAGGACTGTGCTAAATACTTGTGGTGCTGGAGGTGACAGGAATGGTCTCTATTATTTTGGGTGGGGGCTAGGGATTGCAGGTGGAGGGTGCAGGTGGATGAAATAATTAACAAGACAATTTTAGTGACAATTTTGTGAGAATATTATTAATAAAACACTTGCAAACAGTGATTTGAAAAGCTGCCTTAGTTATGGTGCTACACTGGGGAGGCGCAGTGTAGATCTGCTAGAAAGATCAGGAAGAGCCTTTTCCAGATATATAGTAGACCACTACCATATGACCACTGTATTGGGCTGAGCCAGAAAGGAAACTTGGCATATTCAGGAACGAAGGGAAGGGAAGTGTGTGTTGGACAGGAAGTTCAGATTTAGATCATAAGGACTTCGTACATATAGAGTTAGGTTTTATTCTAACATTGAGTTTCAGGCCAAATTTCATAAGGACAAAGGGGCTGTAGCAGAATGGGTCCAATCAGGAGACAGAAACCCTACAGTGGTTTGAACAGAAGAAGCTTAATATAAAGAGTTGTTAACAATGATCTAAGAGTAATTTTAAGATCTCAGAGGACCTGTTGCCAGGATGGGTTCTACTGAATGTTCTTCCACCTACATGCCACAGCTACCAGCCAGCACCACAAGCCAGCACCATTTACTGAGTAAGAGTAACATCATGCTCATTTAAAAGACCTATTTAAAAGAGTTTCACTATTTATCTCAGAGCATATATAAAAAGGTGCATTTGGAGTTGAGAGGCAATACATTAATAACTAACACAGAGGTTCAGTGGCTGAAAGTAAAACAAAATAAACCCTACTTGGTGGTATCCAGTTGGCTTGCTAATGTTCCTTGCTACTATTCTGGGCTCTCAGTTCTGACATCTGTGCTTATCTGAAGATGTGTTGCCCCCTGCTCTTGTATCTTGCTGTTATCCCTGGATTTCTGTAGGGTCCCCTGGGTCTCAATGACCATTTTAACTTTCTTCCTAGTCCTGTTAGGACTAGGATCATGTTCTGTTGTTTTTGCATTCCTCGCCTGGAATCTCCCCTGAGCTCCAGCTCAACATCTGACATCTCACCTTCACTGATGGACTTCTAGGAGCTAGACCTCCTCCTCCTGCCAGCCTGGGTTCCTGAGAATCACTGCCCTGGCTTTTTCTGCATATTAAACCACTGCAGGGGATGGGGGGGGGGGGGGACCACCTTCTTATCAGTGTTTGCCCCAGGGCGGTGGAAGCTGCCATGTTCCAGAGAAAAGAGCCTGGGCTTGGGCATTAGCCCGGGTTGCTCCCTTGCAAAGTTATTGTGAGGAATACATGGAAAAACAACATAAAATTCAAAACATAAAGTACATAGCACAATGCCACCCATAGCAAGAACTCACATTAGTTTCCTTCTATCCTAAGGGGTAGTTCCCAATTCTGCTCTGAGCCTTTCCCAGCTGGTCCCATCTTTTGGTAGTTAGTCAGATTTTGGCCAATGTTTCTAAAAATAAGCATAATAACTACAACCGTTGCTGGTTATTCAGCCCTCATTATTTTTCAAGAGTTTATAAGCATTTACTCATTCTAACATTAAAACAGCATTTTAGGGAAATGCATCAACACCTTTGAATCAATGAGGAAATTGGATCTCAGAGAAGTTAAGTAACTTATCCAAGGTCACCCACCTAATAAAAGTAAAACTGGGAATTCAGGTCATCTGTTACTGATTCTGCTGTTTATGCTCTTAGCTAGAGTGGCCTCCTAAGATATGATATCGAGAGCTGATTAGCAATCCTGCCTCTGAGGAAATACTCAGGTCTCACAATGAGCATCTTTTGTGAAAGGCCCTAAATCCTGGTATTCCAAATCTTATTTCTGGATACTGATACTTATCACTTTTAACACAATATCTGAAGAGTAATTAGTAGATGTTGTTAAAGGAATGTTTAAGAGGAGTGACTTAGGCATAATCACAAGTCATGCTTCTCATTGATCTTTAGCATCCTTTTTATTTGGCACTGATCCTACGTTATTGACCAGCCTCATGGCCATTAATCTGGCAAGCTCAGGTTTTACCATTTCCAAATACATTTCTGCAAATTGGTGGTATGTTATTTTTATCATAATACATCTATGCTTCCAGCTGTCATTGTAACTGAGAATTTGAAAGGTTAAATTAATTCAACCTTTGATGACACTATTTCATACTTTTATGATAGCCATTAATACATGGTATCATGATTTATTGCATATGTGTCCTCCTAGGCTTCTCCATTTGAACTCTTTAGAGCATTTTTTGGTTATCTCCAAATGAAATGGCTCTAGTAGGTGTCAAACATGATATCTAACAACTATGTGAGCTAAACATCACTGGAATATAAAAGATTGTGGAAAGTGTTTCGTGTACTCTGAATAGACTGTTGAGATTTGGTTTTCGGGAAGATGCTTAAAAACCATGAGAAACAATATTGAGTTTTTAGGGGTTAAATACATAATTTCACGTCTCTTTCCACCTGTTGTACATTATACTAGTTCCACAGCTATCATGGTGGTCTTTTCAATTACTTCAATCCTCACATCTCTGCTTCATGCTAGCCCCTGTACAGCTACAACACTAGAGAAGAATTCTGAAAGAGCTGTTCTTTCCTTCTAGGAGTTAAGAAGTGATGTGAGGGGCCTAGTATACATAGAGTGCATACTCATGCTAGGCACAGAACTCTGCAGAGCAGTTATGGGGAAGCTATTAATACCCCAGCATTGCAAATGAGGCAACTAAGGCTCACAAGGATTGAGTACCTTTCCTATGTCACATGGCTGGTAAATAGAATATCATAGATTTGAAACCAGGTTTTGACTGGCTCCAACTCTTGTTCATTTCAGCCACAACACAAATCCTTCCATAGTTGGTAATCAATCATCCTTTCCCCCTCCCTTTCTCATCAGAAAAAAATGTTCCAGTAAATGTTCAATTGATGCTACAAATATTGGGATCCTTTAAGTAACAGTACCATTTAATTGCATTTCATTTTATAGCTTTGTCATCGACCAAAATTGAGCAGGTGGAGGATTGCTGTCTTGATGCTGGGAGCCACTCTTAATGCTCATCAAAGACTGAAAAAAACTGGGTGACAGCATAGGAAACAGATGCTGAATGGGATGAACTTGGTAGACACATCTACCAGAAGATGTTACAAAATGAAGATGGAAGATGGAAGATGATACAAAAGAACTGGGTCAATACCAGAAAAATTCATAATGGAGCTAGGATTTAGCTCATGTTTAAGAGAAATATACACGGTTTCTTCTTCTTATATAGTGGGGCTGTTGAAATGAAGCCCTGGGAACCAAGTTTGCAGTAAATATAGTGTAACAAGAGGAGCCACATCCCTGCAGTGACAGCAGAGAAGAGAATGTGAGAATTTTCCTGTAAATATAATCACCTTGTCTTGTATTGGGAGCTTGTGGTCTTCTCGGAAATATCTGCACATCGTTTTCCTTCCCTTTCTCTTTCTTTCACTGCCCTTCACTCCTTTTACTTCTTTCACTCCACCATCCTTTCTTGCTTACAAGTGCCAACGAGGGAAGCAGAATCACAGAATATGCAATCTTTAGGGCCCTCAGAGATGGGAGCAGCCCAACCCATGATTCATCAGGTGAAGGGACAGAGGAATGTTGAGTTGCTGAAGATCACATGTTCAGTGTTGGGGCAATTAATTCACCATTCATTTAGTCCATTCGTCATGTATTTTAAAATGCCTATGACATACCAACAACTGCATTATGTATAATGAATAAATGAATGAATGAATGAATCTTGTTCTCTAGGAGTTTACACTTCAGTGGAAAGGAAAAGTGAAGATTCGAGTTCTGGCCAACTCCTGCCTCTCACCCCGCACCTTGCTCATTAACCAGGACTTGAAACCACTCTCACATCTTCTCTGGGTGGATGCTTTTGGACTTACACCTCCCCAGAAAAGCTTAAAAGCTCAGAGATGTTCTATTTTCTTGGTTAAGATATCAAAGTTGAGGGAGAGAATATACATTGTTCCTTCTCAGTGGAAAGGACTCAGTGGGGGAAAATATTTCTGTAGTAGCATGAGTCCCCTGGTCCCCATTTGCCCTGCAGCACTTCACCGGCGATGTGTTCAGCAGGAGCAGCCCATCACTTCCAGGCAGAGTCCTGAACTTCCTGGGCCAGCCCTGTTTTTTTCTTGTCTATTGCTGGTGTAAATGTGGCTGATTAAGCTATAGTGAGTCATTATTCCAATGGGAGAATTTTTGTTGGCTCCTATTATTATCTCACATCACTAGTCCAACTTTATTAAACCTTGTAAGATATGTTTAAAAAGTATATCAGTAATGCTATGTAAAGAACATCAACTCATAACAAATTCCTCCTATGTTCATGTAGGTGTGTCAAAGATAAATGTGAAAAATTTCCTCTCCTTAGGCTTAAAAAAAGCATACATTTTATGATCCATCCTCAGAATTACAAATTCTTCAGAGATTCTAAGATGAAAGCCTCACCCCTCTATAAAAGGGAAATCACAGCTGGGTTAGAGAAGAAACAGTGAGTGGAATTAGAGAAATCTTGGCTCTCTAGTTCCAAAATGACCTTCAAGAAGTTGACATGGTTTTTGGCGTCTTTTTATGTTGCTAATGTAAGAAAATGCAAACATGAATGGGGCTGATATGCTCTGTACCACCTTCGATTTACAGCAGTTTAAATTGTCCTAAGTGATGCCATCCTGTCTCAGGCTCTAAAAAGACAATCCAAACTCATGACAGTACCAAAATTATTTGGAATAAAGATTTACTTGAAACCACTGCCAACCAAATTAAATAACATAGGTATTACTTTTCTCTATTCTATTTTTCATGACTTGAACTGTTACAAGTGTACCCCATCCAGCTCCATAATTGCCTAGCAGATTGTTAAAGGGTGGTTTTAGATTGGCACAGATGGTGCCACCTACAGCCAGTTCCTCAGTCCTTGTTTACTCTGCCAGTGGCCTTGGTCATGATCTTCTAATAGCTCATTTAGAAGAGAAGAGGGAACCATGGGGCCTTTCTGTTCACCGTTCACTCACATTCGGCAGCCAATGTTATATTGCCATGGATACAGTGGTGCAAGAGGGTGGGCAACTCTTGATTGTGCCAACCCCATTTCCAAATTATGACTCAGACTATATTGTGAAGAGAGTTTTATAGATATTCTATATATATGGCAAAAAATAAAGTACTAAAATAATCACAGCAAATACCTGTGTGTCAAATATTCAAGGCTGCAATCATTATTGACATATAGCCTAGCCTGATACTATAGAAAAACCTGTTAAGATTATGTAAAAGTTGAATTCAACTGAAATATGTAAAAGTGACTGTTATGTTTCTAGGCTATTGTTATACCCGTATGTGCTATGAATGAGTTATCAGCTCTTCTATCGCTTTTCCTTTACCCTTTTAAAAATTTCTTGAAGGGTGCATGGGGTACTCTGTTTGAAAGCCCTTTAAATATAATCAGGAGATATTAAATACTCTATCTTAATGATCATAATTGTTCTCCTCCTCCTCCTCCTCTACCTTCTTGTCCTCTTTCTTTTTTTCTTTCTCCTCCTCCTTCTCTTGAGATCATAGGAACATATTTTGGAAGAACTATGTGGAAACAGTAGCAAAAACAAAAACAAAAACAAAAACAAAAAACAAAAACACTATCCTTTGCAATCTACTTTCCAAAAAAAGTGTTTGACATTTTAGAGAGAAATAAATAAATGTTTGAATGTTTAGATATTAAGTATAACGTTCCAGTGTCAGTCTCTGTCAAATTGTGGGTTGTACCCTTTGCATGTCTACACTAGCAACATAGCGGACATTTTATACAACTGCTCAGATGATTCAAGTCTCTGTCTGATTTTTCCAGATAATTAGAGAAAATACATACATAGAATATAGCATAATTACTGGATAATTACAGATGCTTTCACACATCATTTCATCATGAGAGAACAATCCTGGTTTATATTTTCAACTACGAACTAAAAATATTGAGAGAAAGTGAGAGAGTGAGATTAAGATGGAGAGAGAGGAATGAGGAGAAAAGAAGAAAGAAAAAGAAATAAAAGGACAGAAGGGAAAGGAAGAGAGAGAGACACCCAGGAACATGTTGTAAAGAACAATTAAAAAAAAAAAAAAAAGATGTGTTGCCATTTTTGGTTCTCCTTTGAGAAATCACCAGAGGAAATATAGAGATTTGGCACAGTGTTTTAGCAATGTTGTTATCAGAAATATACTCCTTATGAAAGCTTTGCTTGTGACAAATGAACACCTCAGAAACTCATTCACCACCTAGAATTTAGTCTCTCTTTGGAAGCTAACATAGAGGAAAAAACACAAAAGGATTTCATGAAGAGGAGGACAGAGCTAACTAAGGTTAAAATATTTTGGATGAAGATGTTAAATATTCTATGTAAGATGTAATAAATTTAAAGCTAAGTATTTAAGAATTCCAGAAAATCAACTAAGTATCTAAAAATGATAATTAATAAATAAGTGTAACACCTAGGATAAGAATCTTAGAGAAAATATCTTTATTAAAATCACCTTCAAGGATGTATTAAAATTATATAAAATAGAGAAATCCTATGATACAGAGAAATTTAGATTCTTTTTTTTTTTTTTTTAAATGACACAATCCAAATCCTAAAGCAATTCTGGCACTTGTGGCTGAAAAATCATTAAAATTTATCAGAGAAATAAAATTAGGCCAAAATTTTGTCCATCAAACACAATGTCTTTGACATTTTAACATATGACCATGAAACGGGCCAAGTTTGAATTTTCCTTTTCAAATTTTTCTTCTTGTTTTCCAGGGTGGTTCTGGAAACTTTGTCCAAGTTTTTGGTGGTGGTGTTGTTGTTTGTTTTTTTAATAGCATTTATTTGGAGGAAAAAAAAAACTATTCTATGTTTAAGCATAAAAATGAATCAACCTCAGATAATTTTTAAGATTAAAAGAGGAAAAAAAGGAATAATGTCTACATTCGCCTCAAAATTTTTTTTTTCAATGAGACATGCTTTTTATATATACCATTTCTGGCCAAGGTAAAGTGAGAGAAATGACAATGACAACTCTAGGTCATGATAAGAAGGTCAATTGCTTGTCTAGACACTGTCTTTGATAACAATAATAAGCATTTTCAGATAGCCAGGGAAAGCATATCCCTTTCAGAAAGGTAACTGGATAGGTAATGTATTCTTAGATTACCAGTAATTGACCCTAAAATTAAAAGTAGACATTTTTTCCCTTCCCTAACTAGCTTAGGCATCAAACCAGCTATCAGCTGCCCTTTCATAAATGAAATTCAGGGAAAAGAGAGTAATTCTGGCTTGAATCAAGGTGATGCATTGTTGCAGACCATATCAATATATTACATAGTCAATACCATGTTAGGTAGTATGTGAATTTTTATAATGACTGTTATAATCCATTATATATGAATCTATATGGACTAAATAAGATTCACACTCAGATTTAGCTCCTGTTCCTTAACATCCTTCTTTCCTTCTTGATTACTATGATTTTTTATGGGATCTCCTGTCATGTATTTGTTTCTACCCACAGTTTTATTATCAAGGATTTTATGATAGATGGATAGATAGATGATGATAGATAGGTAGGTAGATAGATAGGCAGCTAGATAGATACTAAGCATTTCTCTCCTGTTCAGTTTCTCCTTATTGCAAAGGTGAGATCTGCTGGTGCTGTGAGCAGAATTCAGCCTGCAAAAGCACGCTGGAGCTAGCCGAATTTAAACTTCATCAGGTTACAATGCAAAAATATCATGACAAAAGAGTGTGTTTCATCTTGTCTTTTGATGAGCATAGCACAAAGTAGAAAATGTTCCCTTTTAACACTGACTGCCAAATTTCTAAACTGGCGCCCTAATTACACCCTTGCAACGTGAAGGCTTGTCCATTTGCACATCAGTGGAGAGCACATACTGCAGCACTCTGGAGGGTTGGTGCTGTCAAATGAATGAGGAGAGTGGGGAAATGACTCTTTTCCTTTTAATGTCTCTTTTTTCCCATTTTATTATGAAAATTTCTAAACATATAGTGAAGTTTGAATTTTTCAGTGGGTACCTGAATACCGTCCACCTAGGTTCTACCATTAACATTTTACTACATTTTCTTTTTCACATGTCTATCCCTCTATCTATTCTATCTGTACATCAATCCATTTTATTTTTGTGATGCATTTCAAAGTGAATTGCAGGACTGTTCCCTAAATACTTCAGCCTGCTATAATGGTTTTGATGAAGAAAATGGATGCATTTCTCTCAGCCAACTTTGAAAGAGCAATTTTAGAGAGATGAATAAAGGTAGAGGAAATTATTTTCCAGGAACAAAGATATGAAGAGAAATAAGTTTTGAGACACCACACAGGGTCATTTTATAGACCACTGTTCTAGTCCTGCTGGAATTTAAATCGATATGCCCTTTTATCCCCCCTCTCAGTAGCAAGAGAGAATTGTTCACCATCAGATTTATGTGACACTCTTTAGAATGAGCAACACATTGGTATTAACTTGGTACCAACTCATGCTTAAAATATGAGAATTGCTAGTGGATTTTGTTTTTATACCACCAAGCAGATGTAGGACAATTTTATTCATATATACCATTGAAACCAAATAGTATAGATAAGATGACCTATGAGATAAAAGTTATCTTTTCATTAGATCACAGGTTTGCTAAAATGAGGAGCATTAAATATGTAACAAAGTAAGTGAGACACTCACTTCTCTCTGCAAATTATTATGTTGCTCCTCAATATGAAATTATTATGCCATATAAGCTTAATTGATAGAAGATAGTTGACTAAGGTACAAGCAATGTTGGGGTGTGGAAAAGGAGTGAAACAGAGTTTCACATGGGAGATGCTAGAATCATCCACCAAATAAGAATTCTTGTATTGGAAACAAAGTTAAATTATATAGAGCAGTTCTCAGTCTGCCATATGTATGGAATGAGAAATGGTTTTACTCAAGGATATTTCCTGTTTCAGTAAATCAGGGATTGATACCATGAGGCAGGACAGTGTATAATGTAAAACAATTATCATGTGCAGCTTGTGTGGCAAAAAGAGCAGAAGTGAATCTTGTGCCTGGGGGCAGAGGATGACTGGAGGTGGAAAACAACCATGGAAGCATCGGATTGGTGGATGGGGCCAGACCCAAGGCTGAGTTGAAGGAGAAAGACTTGAAAATCCATCAGGTTTAGATAAAATAGCGGAGAATTTCAGGGGTTGGTAAAGGAGAGAAAACTGATATGATAGTTGAAAGGAGGAAGGGGAAATGCTGAGAAGAGGAGTTAGAAAGAGTGAGAAATAATACGTGTCTTTTCTAAGAAGCACCATGGGATGTGGTCTCCACTAGCCTCCAGAGCTGGGAGCTCTCTTCCTTTTGTTTGCCCAGAAACTGCTACATGTATTTATTTTTGAGAAGATCAGATCTCATATCCTCTGAACAATGTTCCTTAGTTCCTCTGTTCATATAGATCTGTGTCTAAAGCTATACCACATCCACCAGGGGACACTCACACAGAGGGGCATCTGGAAAGAAAAGAAATGTCATATACAGAGAAATATCATATAGTGAGAGATCTGGACAAATGGCAGTCTTCTAATTTATAGAAAGAGTCAGTGATTCACCTAAGTTTACACAGCAAGTTAATCGAAAGCATTGGACTTGATCTTTACCTCTAGTGCAACATTGTTTGGGGGAAATGATAGATGGAGAGAAAGGGATTGAGTGTTGGGGGGTTGGGGAAGGAGGGGGAAGAGAGGAAGGAAGGGAAAGAAAAAAGAAAAAAAAATTAAAAGGTAAAACATTTCATAGCACTCCAAAATATATGTTTTCTTTCTTATAATTTTAAATATAAGTTAAATGGGTGCCTGGGTGGCTCAATTGGGGAGCATCTGCCTTCAGCTCAGATCATGATCCTGGGGTCCTGGGATCCAGCCCCACATCCCCACATCAGGCTCCCTGCTCAACAGGGAGCCTGCTTCTACCTCTTCCTCTGCCTGCTTATGCTCTCTCTATCTCTCAAATAAATAAATAAAAATCTAAAAAAAACATGAATTAAATAAATATAAATAAATTTAAAACAATTTATTTTAAAATATATCTATCTGTGTTAAATATTCCTCCTTATGGACAAACTATATCACATGAAAAGCATTCTGATTTTCTCAGGCTAACCAAATTACTTGATTTGTAAGTTCTGTAGATGTCCTTGATTTCACCAATGTTCTCACTAAAAAGAAAAAAACATAAGATTTTAAAATGTCCATAAATTCTAATACTGTATCTTTATTTTCCCCCATCTAGTTTCAGCTTCAGACATAGAGCCATGGCAGAGGCAGAGGGTGACAGCTCATCTCACATAGGTTGGAAGCTATCCATGGTAATTTGCAGAGAGTGGTACCAGATAAATACATCCATTGCCTTCTTCCCTACTCTCTCTCCTCTTCCCTATATACATTCAATATGATATAATACACACACACACACACACACACACACACTTTAACAAGGAAAACATCAATCACCAGGGAATTAGCTCATTTAGGTAATTTTCTTCACAATTTTGTCAGAGGGAAAAGAGACTGTCACTTGAAATTTTCTGGAAGATTCCTTAGGGATATGTAACATAATAGCTCTGCTTTGTTACTCAATGACCATCCCCCCACCAGCCCCTTAGTCTCCCTCCTTTTTTACCCTCCCTTGACACCCATTGCAACTCCTTGCTCCCTGAGTGTTCTCTACGTTTTAGAAATGGCTTTAAATTTATCATATGAGAATGCATTTCTTCTCCTCCTCCTTCTTTTTTCTTCCCCCCTAAACTGGAAGTCAGTGCTAATCTATTTTGTACTCACTTTTGCTGGAACTCATCTATTGTCTACTTGATAATGGAAGAAATTTGAATTTTAGTGAAGACATAGTTTAGAATAGGTACAATCAATAAACAATAAATATATAGCCCTTAGAGATTTTGAGGACAAAAAATATTTCCTACATTATTCATGTTAAAAGAAAAAAAAAATCTCCTTTTAATATCCAGGGAGAGATTAGTGAGGTAACTTAGATTTAGAAGTTTTTTGTTAGGTCTTTGCCAAAAAGGGTCATATGAGTGCACTCTTTATTTTCACATTATACATGAGACTTTCCTATCTATGTCAACAGGGGCTGCAGCATTTTGTAAAAGGTAGAGGGACCACTAGGTTAATTATAGGATGTATTTTTAGAAATAATAAATAATTGACAAATACAGATTTTTTTTCTTTGCTCTGCATCTTCCCTAGTTTTTGTATAATTTATCCATCCATCCCTCCATCTATCAGTCCATCTATCCACTTTTTCGGCTGATATGTAATATATCTGAGGTACGTGCTAGGGTTGCAAAGAAGAATGAAACATTTCCAGCCCTGAGTGAGTTCACAGTGTAATAAAATGCCCTCTCTCAATTTAGGGTTCACTCCCACAGGCTCAGGTACGGCAGTCCCCCAAACCAGAGGCTAAACACGGCAACTTTCTGGGGCTTTATTTTCACTCTAAGGCTAAAATCTTGGGAAAATTAGTGTACAGTTTGTTTAAACATTTTTGAGGTTAAAAAAATACAGATATCTTATGGAATGGAGACAAAATTTGTGTGGATTTCAAATTGTTTGAGAGTCACGAAAGAACCTAAATGACATTCTATGACTCTGGAGAAGGTTGTAGAGAACGGCATTGCCCGGGCAGGTGGAACCAACCTGGGAAGGGCCTTGAATGCTACGCAGATGAATCTGGAGTTGATCCCAGAGGCTCCAGGAAGTCACGAATAGTGAATCAATGCGTTGAAACTCCCAGAATGGTTTCACTCTTCTTTGTAAGCTGATAGCAGGCATTGTTTAAAGCTGCTGAGGCAGCAAAGTCAATTGGATATTGCGCTCTGATCTGTGAGTCAGAAGACCTTCTTTCTGGTTCCATTAACTACTGTTGATGTGAGAGAACTTGTGTATAAATAGTGTCCTGGTCTGCCTGAGACTCTCTACCCCAGGGGAGCAGGTAAAACCATCTGCCCTTTCGGCCCCACAAGGATATGGTGAAGCAGTGAACAATACACAAAATGCTTATTAATGAGTCACCTCAACTGGGGAATAAAAGCAGTCAATAAATGTTTTCATAATTTTTTATAAACGAGTTTACAAATCCTGCTTTTTTTTTTTTTAACTCACTTAGCAGCCCTTAGTCGGAAAATTGAGTTCATGTCCCTTCAAGGTTGTTTTTCTGTGTTTTTACAGCATTTTAGCACAGCCTTAAGTGAAGTAATTTGTTAGGGGCTCTGTAAATGCTTCCTGCATCTCAGTTCCTCTGGCCATGTGTCTTCTATCTATCCCTCTTTATCTGCTACCTGAACAAGTGCAACCTCCCTCTCTCCCTTTTTCTTGATATTTCTCAACTCCATATCCAGAAATGATACTTTGATCCTGCACAATATCCAGCCTTTGGATTGGAGACTATTTCAATGTCTAGATGTTTGCACAGAGCCATTCATCTTGAAGGTTCCCGACCTCTCTTTTTCACCTCATTCCCTGATCTCTCAACAGCCAAGTTAATCCAAGTTTCTTTTGTTTTATAATTAGTCATTCATTTGTTCATACCCCAAGCATTCAATGTGTCCTTCCACATCAGCATTAGACTCTGGGAAAATAATAGAGAAGGGGTGGGATAAACAAACCTGTAGAAGCTTATTTGTAAAGTGACTGGATTAAGGGTATGAACAGAGTTCTGGGAATTCTGAGAGTAACTCTGCCTGGAAGCATCTGGGCAGGGTTCACAGAAAGGGTGGCATTAGAGAATAATTGTTTATTTATTCATCTAGCCATTTGTACTCCAAGTCATTCCAAAAAATGATTTCAGATGGATCCCCAAATTACAGGCAATCCATACAAAAGTAAGTGAGAAAATCAGGGTATTGAGAAAACGGAAAAAGAAAATAAAACAAAGACAGGGTGAGATTGGTTCAAGGCAGGAATGGAGTGAGGTTCTGACACTTAATAGAGGTGGGTCACAGATCTGAGCTCAAGCAAAGTAAAGAAATGCATGAAATGAATCAGAGTTTGCTGAAGATAAACGCAAACCAGCTCTCAGAAGACCTCAACCAGTCCTGGTTCTAAGGGACCCTTCCTTGGTACCCTCTTAATGAGAACCCTTGTGCTAAAGTTTTAGAATATAGGTGAGGTTCACTGGGGTGGGGTCTGGAGCCGACAACCAAGAAAGAATTCTTGAGACATCTTTGGTGCAAGATGGTGGTTTATTAAAGCACAGGGACTGGACCCTTGGGCAGAAAGAGCTGCACGGGGTTGTGAAGGGTGGCTGACTATATACTAAGGCATTGGGGGAGGTAAGGAAAAGGGAGGTTTCAAAAGGACTTTCATATGTTAAAGAGGACCTATAAGATACCAGAGGCCTTGGGGCCTTGCCATTGTCAGGTTAAGGTTGTTTTTCTCCTCTAGCAAGGTATATAAGATGGGAGATTTCTGGAAGAATGTTACACATGTCCCACTCAAGAGTAGGAGGTGGGGGGGAGGTTGCAGGGTGTCAGCTTCTGCTTTGTTCTCAGTTGCCTTCTGTTCCTTCATCACTTGGAAAACATGACAAACAATACTTTTGAACAACATCACTCCAGTCCACACAACAGCAAGGCTCTTGGATTTATTGTCACAACAGCATTTCATGGGGGTTGAAGGCAAGAGGTCCATGCCAAGTTCAATAAAAAGCAGTTCTGTGTTGTCATGCATAGAGTGGAGAACAATGAATGCAATTGCCAGGTAGGGCCACGTTTGGAACTGAAGAAGCAAGCTGAACAATAGCACAAAGTTGTGAAAGTACACGCAGGGCTGTGGAGCCTTGCAGAGCTGGGCAGGGCTGTGGCATAGGGTGTGTCCAGAGCTCTGCTGCCTATAGGATGGTAATCCAAATTCCTTAGCATGACAAACAAGGTCCTTGATGAGCTAGTTGCCTGCCTACATTTCTTGCCACACCTCATCTCCACCCTGGAACCGTAAGATTCCATCTTTCTAAACTTTTTTTTTTTTTTTTAAGATTTTATTTATTTATTTGACAGACACAGATCACAAGTAGGCAGAGAGGCAGGCAGAGAGAGAGGAGGAAGCAGGCTCCCTGCTGAGCAGAGAGCCCCATGCGGGGCTCGATCCCAGGACCCTGGAATTATGACCTGAGCCGAAGGCAGAGGTTTTAACCCACTGAGCCATCCAGACACCCCATCTTTCTAATAAAAAAATTTTGTATTTCCTAGATATTCCATGCTCTTTCATGCCCACATACCTCCATGGAGACGGTTCCCTCAGCCTGAAACACTACACAGCTAATCCCATCCACCAGGTCAATTTCTGTTTCTCTGTCAAACCAGACTTTTTCCGTCATCCTCTGCAAGGAACCTCTTAGGCTGAGTCTAACACTCCTCCTTTGGAATACTTGATGCTTTTTATCTATCTCATTTTGCCCCTGTGCCCCTCATCCCCTTTGTAAGTTTACGTGGATATCTTTGCTTCTTCTTTGGTCTGCAACATAATGATAAGATTCGTTCTCATTCATTCTTACTTTTTAAAGGTTTATTTCTTTCTTTGAGAAAGAGAGAGAGCAGGGGGGAAGAGCAGGGAGGGGAGAGAGAGAGAGGGAGTGAGAGAGAGTCCCAAGCAGACTCTGCGCCAAGTGTGGAGCCTGAGAAAGGGCTCGATCCAACCACCCTGAGATCACGGTCTTTGTTGGACACTTAACCAACTGTGCCACCCAGGGACCCCGACATTTTTATTTCACAACCACCGGGCAGAGTGTCTTACCTAAGTAGGCATTTAACAAATATTTTTGGAAGGAAAGAAGGAAAGAAGGAAGGAGAGAGAATGAGTGGTAGGCAGGAGATGATAGTGGCAAGGTTGACCAGGAAAATATTACAGAACAACCCATATCCATGTGAACGATCGTGGACTTGTTTACAGGAAATGGATAACCACTGAAGCTGCAAGTCAGTATTTAGGAAGGATAACTGGCAGCGTTGTGTGCGTAGATGGGGGAACAGGCAGACCATTTGGCTAATGCTCATTGCAGTTGCCCTGGTATGAATAAATTCAGCCCTGAGCTGACATAGGACAATGAGCACATGGAACCACTGGAGGTTAAATTATCAAGACCTTTGATCAGGTTTTTTTTTTTTTTTTTTTTTTTTTTTTCAGAATTTGCTTTAAAGACACTGCCTGACATATACTTCACTATTTGGCCGAATTCTTTCCCACCCATCATTTATTATTTTTAAATTGTGATACAACATACATAAAGGGCATTGATCTTAAATACACAGCTCAGTGAATGTTATGTATTTACACAGCTGTAACTATTACTCTGATCATGACGGAGTACATGTCTAGCACATCAGAGGACTCCTCATGTCCCCTCCTAGTCAACATCACTCCCCAAAGTTATCCGGTATTCTGACATTTATCACTATCAATTAGTTTTGTCTATTCTTTAACTTTACATAAATGGAAATGCACAATACTTACTCCTTTGTTGTCTGCCCTCCATGTTGTTGCATGTGTTGCATTTATTTTCATTGATGCATACTATTCCATTCTGTGAATACATACAAAAATTTTTAATCTATCCTATTAATGGATGTTTGGGTTGTTTCCAGTTTGGGACTATTATGAATGAAATTTCATTATTTTAATACCTTAAATTGTTCCATGAGACCCATTCTGGCTGTAAAGGCAATTAGATTATTACCAAAAAAAGTCTTGGGCTTGGATTCCAGCCCTGGCTCTGACAGTTATTAGCTTTATAACATTGGCAGTTTACTTCACAACTCTGTCTCAATTTTATTTTCTGTAAAATTGGACTAACTCTCTGAATTCATCTGATTTTAAAAAACAAGTTGGGTCAGACCTAGTAAAGGGGATGGCTGCGTGCATGAGATATCAGGAGGTGAATCTGATTCACTCACTATTGTGGCTGCTAGGGCTGGCATGCATTAAACACCCCCGATTACTGAATCAGTAAATGAAAGTTAATAATAGTTGGCAATTTCACCTTTAATCTTCCCTGTCTAAACAAAAAGCCTCTCCCGTAGACTTTTGAGTCATATAGCAAGCCTTTATAAGACTCAGGGGTAAGTGATTAAAACATAATACACAAACCTGTTTTAGAGGCTTCTACATTTATTTTAGCTGAATTTTGCAGTGTGGCCATTGCCTGATTTTTACTGTTTTCTTGGTCATTGTTTCCTTCACGTGACACTCTCCAAATAGAGGAACTGTTGACAGGCTTTGTGCCCTGTGGAGCCCAGCTCACGGCTGACTCATGATTGAGAGCAGATGTTCCTTCTCCATTTCTTTGCCTTTAAGGAACTGTTCAATCTCCATCCGGCCAAATGCACTTAGTTCTTATTCACTGTAAATACTAACAATATTTGCCTAACATAGGAGTTGGTTTAATAGCAGCTGCTTTGTGACCATGTCCTTCAGAGATACACTGTTACTGTTATCTTTGCTTAGGAGCTTCTGGGTAAGGACTCTGTTATTGGTCATGCACACAGTGCCCAAACAACTACTGACTAAGTGAACAATTCAATCGACCAGTTGTTTCGGCCATAGGGTACCTGAGCTATTGGTTCGGCTCCTTTTGAAATATTGACAGTTTTTTGTTTGTTTGTTTGTTTGTTTGTTTGTTTTAGGAGGGAGCTCGCTCTGAATTCAACTGATTTTTATACATTGTGTTAGCTAAAGGAGGGAGACTTAAGATGACGAACAATGAAAATTTGTTAAATTTGGATATGCTTTCCTATATGTCTTAATTTGGGGCTCTAATCCAACTTCTAAGAAGTACAGTCTAAGGAACTGTGAAGCTAATGAATGGTTAGAGGGGCATTCAGCTCTCTCTACTAAGCACTAGACTCCTCTCTCCAGATTCTAGCTGGGCATCTCCGCTTTGGATATGCTATAGAACGTAAAAATTCGGGGCGCCTGGGTGGCTCAATGGGTTAAAGCCTCTGCCTTCGGCTCAGGTCATGGTCTCGGCGTCGTGGGATCGAGCCCCGCTTCGGGCTTTCTGCTCAGCAGGGAGCCTGCTTCCTCCTCTCTCTGTCTGCCTCTCTGCCTACTTGTGATCTCTGTCTGTCAAATAAATAAATAAAATCTTAAAAACAAAACAAAACATAAAAACTCAACCCATCCAAAACAATCTCTTGTTTTTTTTTTTCCTAAACTTGTTCCATCCATTTTCCCTTCTTGATGACTGACAAAAGTCAGTTATACAAACTTGAAAGTCCTCTCTCCGATACCTCACCCAACTAGACCCCTGGAGCCACATCACTCAATTCTGTAACCCAACATCTTTACCCTTCTTATCTGCTCTCTTGTCTCTAGCTCCCTTCTCACTATGGCCCTTAGCCATATTCTCCTGGTTTCTCTACTTCCAACATCAACCCCTCCTGCTCTTCCCATGTTTTTTTTGTTTTTTTTTTTTATTCTTTTTTTTTAAGATTTTATTTATTTATTTGTCAGAGAGAGCGCACAAGCAGGCAGAGTGGCAGACAGAGGCAGAGAGAAAAGCAGGCTCCCTGCTGGACAAGGAGCCTGATGCAGGACTCGAAGCCAGGATCCTGGGATCATGACCTGAGCCAAAGGCAGTGGCTTAACCAACTGAGCCACCCAGGCATCCCTTCCCATGTTTTTTTCTAAGTGGTTTTACAAAAAATCACATTAAGTAATGCCGATTCCTCTATAAAAATCTAAGATTTTTCTTATCTTCTTCTTTTTGACTCCTTCAGAGACAATTTAAAGACTCCTTTGTTGTCATGTAAGGTCTCTTTGCACGGGGTGACCCTGGCTTGGTGTTCCAGGCTCAGCCCCATGCCTCCCTGGTGGAGGTCTGTCATTCCAGTAATAATAAACTTCTTCAAACATGTCATGCAGTTGTTATTTGTGTGATTGTGTTTTATTTTTCTTTTTGATACTCACACAACTTGTATATGAATGCATTCTCATCATACAAGAGCCAAGCATCCCAAACTACACAAAGCACAATGTGTAGCTACACAAACTACACAAAGCACAACTTATACCTCTCTACCTCACTGCCTCCCCCAGCACCTCTGCGTGTACACATACTCTCCTCTTTCTCTCTCAGGCTGTCCTTTCATATCTTCTTGAAGACTCCATCCCATCCTTCCGTACTCAAGTAGAACACTGGCTTTTCTGTGAAGCCCTTCTCTAAAACCAGTGTACCTCTCCAAACTTGCATTTCAACCCGGACCAACCTCATTAGTGGCATTTACCCTCGTCCTGTAATTACTGATCTCCTTGTCTTTCTCCCCTGCTAGAAGGGAGCTCCTCAAAGGAAGGGAAAGTTGTTTTACTTGACTTCATGCCCCAAAATCATGCTCAGTCAATGTTTGTTGAAAGAATGAATGAGCAAATTGTTTAACTTGTCATAGGGTGCTTTTGAAGTATGAGGCAGGAAATAGCCAGAGAAAAGGACTTTTGAGTAATGGAAAACAATCTTCTCTTCACTGATAAGCTCAGAACATTTTCTTTCTGACTTGAAGTCATAGAGATAGAAAAACCTTTTCCATACCTGAAGTGCAGAACAGAAGACATTTATAGGGGTTTGAAGGATGTCAGACCGTAGTGGATATTCTGTGTGGATTAAAGAACTAGCAATTTGGAAAGGAATTAGAAAAAACAAATTCTTGAATCCTAGGAATGATAGCTTCTCTGTAGCTTATGTATCAAGGCTTAAACTCTGAGGCTTGCATATGGAGAGTCTGAGATCTCTCTGCAATGAGAATATCACATGAAATGACAGATGCAGTCAGGCTGACTGGGACAGGCCTGACACATCAAGAAAGCAAGGCCTGGGGGCAGCCCTGGAAAGCACCCTGAACACTCCTGCCTGTGGGTTTTCATAATAACCTTAAATCACTATGGTAAACAGTACAGTCAGGACGTGCTCACTGTGAATATTCTTTGTAAGGGGCTGAACCCATTTACGTATAAGTTGACGTAGTGATACACGTGCAACTTATTCCACAGTGTGAAGCTATAATACTTTGGTTGTTCCGATAAGTTTTCAAGTTCATGAAATTCAAAGTTACTATCAGAATGGAATCTGAAACTAGTAGGTGTAAAATATATTGTCTTGCTCTGCTGATAACCTGATTGGAAAGGGTGACTGACTAGTCCCAACAAGGGCCCATGCCATGCCTCCACAGTGCACGGTTAAAAATGAAAACTTACAGTAATAAAATGCTGTCTGTTTCTACATGTCAACATGTAATTTTTTTTTTAATTTTCAAGATATATTATTTTTCCTAACTGACCTAAATAAGCTGATTAGTATATAAGGTACTAGTATACTATAATGCCCTGGGGGAGAGGGGGTGGGAAGAGTACAGAAACAGGAAGACCTGGGAAGAAGTGATCCATAGGCTGAGATGTATTGTCATGTGGATTGTATTAAAATTAGGGCAGGGGTGAGGGGGAGGAGGTGGACTGGGTTGGGGGTGCCTGGGTAGCTTAGTCGGTTAAGCATCCATCTCTTGATTTGGGCTCAGGGCATGATCTCAGGGTTCGGAGATCAAGCCCCTTGCCTGGATCTCCATGCTGAGCGTGGAGCCTATTTAATATTCTCTTTCTCCCTCTCCCTCTGCCCCTCTTCACCCTCCTGTATGTGCGTTCACTCTCTCTCTCTCTCTTAAAAACCAAAAGCCGAAAGACAAGCAAAAAAACTCCTCTTTATCTCCCTGGCAGTATTTTAGCTCAGAACTGCATTTTCTCTCATCTTCACTAATTTCTGCAGCTCATCCAGAATCACCGTCTCTGTTGCGATTTTCCTATCTTCTGTCTCTCCCGTTCTCCATTCATCCTTCAAATTTGTCCACAGTAATTCTGCAGAAACGCAATCAGGATCATATCACTCCCCAGATTTATACGTTTAAGTAGTTCCCAATCAGTCTGTAGGTTAAAATCCAAACCACTCAGCTGGATGAAAACAAACAATAGCCATGCACCTCTAATCTTCCCCAAGCCCACCTTACAACACTTGTTATTACCTCCCACCCCTCCCCACCTACTGCCACAATGCATTTCTTGTCTTATACCTCTCCCTCTGTCATGTTGTTTTCCCACCCATTCTCTGCCTGGTGAGCTCTTCTTCTCCCTCTAAAATACAACCCCAACACTTCCTCCTCTAAGAAGCTTTTTCTGTGGGTAACTCTTATCTTGGCTGTCTCATGATCTTGTGCACATGCTCCCATCATAGCACTCACCAGACAGACGGCATTGTGACCATCTGCTTACTCACCCGTTTTTCCCATTAGGCAGAGATCTTACCATTTTTTCAGATGTGACACATTTCACAGATGACATTCAATAGTGCAACACATTTCCACCGGTATTCCCTTCGAGTTGGCTATAAATTCACCATTATTTTTTCTCTCCTAGTCAGGAAAGCGTATTACAATAGGATTGAGAGTAACAGACAATAATGACCTTGGATCTGTCTGTGCACACATACATATGAATTTATTTATATTTCAAAAGTCATTTAGAGCTCTCATTCTGGAGTCAAACCTGGAGCCTGGTTTAAAATCCTGGTTTCTTTCCACACTGCCCAAACCCCAAAATGTATTATTTAGCCTTGCTAAGCCCCAGTTTATTTCTCTGTTAACCAAGAATTATAATAGTATGAAGGACACAGGTAGGCAAAAAAAGAAAAGTTAAATGAACTAATTCCCACGGTAGTTGGTATGTGAACATTCCCAGTAAATCTTAGCTATTATTATTGTTATTATTATTATTACTACCATTTGATATGAGTTGATTGATTGCTCCTCCAGTGGATCATAGTAACTCTTATTTTCCTCATTCAGAATCTGACTTCACAGGGGTGCTTTGGTGAAGAGACAGAAACAGTTATCCCTGAGACTTCTCTGAACTTAAGTTACTCATGAAATTGGAAAAATTATGCCCATGACATTAGGCAATATAGAAAAATAGCACCGCTTGGAGAATCAAATACATATCGTTCATACAGTAGGCACTCAAATGCTCCTTCCTTTCCCCTGACCAAACCTGCCAGCCAGGGGTCAAGGAGAGGGCAGAGCTCTTCAGATTTCCCGAGGCAGAACTGTGTGTGGAGGCGATGATGAAATCAGCTTTGTTCGGTTACACAAAGAGAAAAAGTAGGTCACCAGGAGAAGGTCCATCAACTTGAACACTGAAGAGAAAGAAACATGCTTGATGATTGGAAAGGAAATTCTTTAAGTGTGAATTGCTCCGAGTACAATATAAACTTTGTCAGTTATGGGATTCCAGCTGTTGTTTTATTGCCTTTAATTTCCCATTAGTGGTTCGATGTCTGGGAAAGGTATCCGGCCTCCAGGAGAGGAACTGAGGTCGGAACTGTTGTTCCTATCTCTGCCAACATTTTGAATAGTGTTTAAATGAAGCCATTCAAAAGATCATCTTATGCCTAACTCTTATGAGGAGTGTTTGGGACTAAAATAAGCTCTTTTAGTGCCCTCTTTCACTCTCTAATCTCTCTTCCCCCATTCACCTCCTACCCTCACAACCAGGAGAAAAGAAGCTGAGATAATATGACAGGGTCATTACAAGGTAGTGCCATGCATGTAGGTGTTCCTTACCCCGGGGTAGGGCTTGGAGTGTTTGGATAGTAGAGGGTAGGTTTGATCACCCGATTCTATCTGTTCTGCTCCATGGATTAAGTGCCTTGTAAGTGCTGTGCATACTGCCAAAAAAAGAGAGTGTTCCATTTGGGTTGGGTCCCCCTGATTCTACCACTTATCTGACAGATTACTGGGTCTCTTGCTGGTGGAACTTAGTTATGTTTCCTGGCCTATTAGGGTAAGATAGGCCTTTGTTAATCACGATGAAGGTGATAGTGGTCTGGACTTCATTTAGCTATAGAGTGGAAAATGATGAAAACTAGCACTTAGATAGACAGATAGATAGATATGTTTGCACCCATAGTTAAATATTTTTAATTTATATTATCACATAAATTTTCACAGTGTCAAAGTGGGGCACATTACCACTTCCGTTTGAGATCAGGATTCAAATATTCTGAGAAGTGGAGAGCATAAGCTGTAAGTGAAAGGGATAGAACTTGAACCCACATTTAATTAAATCAAATTTTAAAAAAATTGTGATTTTGTGCCTATCCAACTTTTCCTTTAGAAATAGGAAGGTAGAATTTCTTTCCTTCTAAACCCAAGGTTTAGAACTGCCGAGGAACCTGAGGTAGTAATAGGAAGAGTTATACCCTGTTCCTGACCTTGATGGCACTGGGTCTTTAAATCTGAATTCACCACTACTGAGTGTGTGTGTCCACAGGCAGTCATTTATGGAGCCTTATAAGGACTGAGCAGGGATTCCTTATTATTCGTACCCTCCATCAAAGACATTAAGAGTTCTATACAAAAGATCTGGTGACTCTGTCTTCCTCATGTGCCTGATTTTCAAATCTTACTGTGGGGATTCTGAGGGTCAGGTAATCAATTACAGGTGCATTTCTCTGATGACCAGAATGTGAGGGTTACAAACATTTGGTTAGAATATTCAGCACGTGGGGCGCCTGGGTGGCTCAGTGGGTTAAAGCCTCTGCCTTCGGCTCAGGTCATGATCTCAGTGTCCTGGGATCGAGTCCTGCATCGGGCTCTCTGCTCAGCAGGGAGCCTGCTTCTCCATCTCTCTCTGCCTGTCTCTCTGCCTACTTGTGATTTCTGTCAAATAAATAAATAAAATCTTTAAAAAAAAAAGAATATTCAGCAAGTATAAATACTAACCTTGCCATAGTGGCACTCTTATTTTTTTTTTAAAGATTTTATTTATTTATTTGAGAGAGAGGCAGTGAGAGAGCATGAGCGAGGAGAAGGTCAGAGGGAGAAGCAGACTCCCCGTGGAGCTGGGAGCCCGATGCGGGACTCGATCCCGGGTCTCCGGGATCATGACCTGAGCCGAAGGCAGTCGTCCAACCAACTGAGCCACCCAGGCGTCCCGTGGCATTCTTATTATTCCAAACCCTAGAGTCAGGATTTCCTAGTCCTGAGCACTAATATGAGCCATATTTTTTCTGTTTAACCACAGACACAATGGTCACTTTAAAAGGCCTGAGGGTTAAACCAGTTGCCGTAGGTTGATACAACATATACATAAAAACACACAATAGCAGTTAATATTTAAAGGCCAAATGAACTCCATGAACAGTTTTGTTGGCATCTGTGGTTAAAAAGCAATCACTTAATCAACTTCTGGTCATAGCTTATGATTAAGAGAAGCAATCAGCAGCTATTAGTTGGGGCATATTGTTTTCTATTAAGTAATGCACTAATATTGTTTATCTTATAGATACTACTCATCCCTACTTCAATCTACACATTTCAACTATTTTCAGTTAATGGATGGGTTATTGTGGTGTTTTGTCTTTAATCTTGCAATTTATACTAATGACATTCCCATTATAAACTCATTCCCCAGCTGGCTTTAAAAAATAATATACAAACAGTTACATTTTTGGCAATACTTTCCCCATACCATTACATAGCAGATATCAAAAGTCAAAATACTGCAGTATTTTAGAGATTACTGTCACGTATGGCTCCCATAGCAGAGTTGAGGCAGATGGTGGTACAGAAGGGGTGGGAGACCTCGCCTCCCATGTTCTCAAAAAGCAGAATGAAGCAGACATTACTCTGCCAAAGCCTTGCAATATTTGGCCCCAAATAAAGTTGGACCTTGTCCTTCTGTTTCTCCATCTCTTTCCCACCTTCTGTGTGGAAACCGTGTCTGTCTCAGTCATCATGCTGTTACGTACATTCTGCCAATACAGGCGTGTGTGCATGGCCCAAATCATGGAATCCAGGCATGGGATGAACCACCATGGCATTCTTTCTCTATAAGTGAGAGTGGAGTCATCAACAGCACCTTGATATTATGGCTTAGGTATTTTTTCCAAGATGGAATCCTAAAATTCTACTCACCAATAATTTTTGCCAATTGATGATCTGAGAATTTTCTTTTCTGTCTACATGATAGGTAATTACTGAGTTATATAAGAATTAATTGATTTGTGTGAGTGGTTGGATCCTGTGGTGCCAATCATCCTGAGAGTTGGAATTTTAGGGGCATGATAAAACTTCTATTATCAGCTCTAAACATTGATTTGCTTAAAATAAAGTCTCTGTCTTCATTATAGTCATGATACCTTCATACCTATAATCAAGACACAGCATTTCATGGAAGCAAACTTCATGGTGAGACTTACAACAGAAATATGAATAGAAACTTTCATTTATAATGTTTTAGTGACATTGTCCTGGCAGCAAGAATTAGCCTGTATTTTCCCTTTTGTTAATTTTATGCTTTTGCTTCTTTTCAAAAACTCAAAGCATATAATCTAAGGAAAGGGGTAGTTTGACATTTTCCACTTAATTCTGTCATTTTGAACAGCCAGTTTGGGTAATATGTACAGGTTTCTTATTCCTTTGACTATAATTATGGAGTGATGGGGCAGTGAACAAGAGCCATGCTGAACCTCCCTTGGCAAAATTCTATAGTAGTGAAAAGTATATACCTCAGTGGTTTTCCTCATTGTGTCCCTTCTCTTCTACATCTTTCTCCTCAGTAGTGCCACATTCATTAGGTAGTTCATCCGTAAAGAAGTTTGTTCTTAAGATGCTGTCCACATCAAACTCAAGTTACATATTTTTCACTTAGTTTATTTTAAATCAAAGCCAAGGTATCCCCTCTCTTGGGAGAGTTGCATTTTGTTCCTTATCTCTAAATACTAATAGAGAAGCTTTGAACTTTTATTTAAAATCAGCAAATGAAGAACTATAACAAATCTTAAACATGTCTGGCACATTCTTATAATCCATGTATTCATTTGTTTTCATTCTTTTAAAAATTATTTTTGAATGTCTGAATGCACTGAGTGCTATAGCAGGTGTTAGGCATCAAGAAGATGTAGTTCTTTCTGAAAGTGATTTATACCCTAACAACCTAGTAAGTAAGGAAGTAAATTAAATAATATAATGAAAGCACAGAATTATAATGCAAGGGTACTGTCTTTACAGGATGCAGTCCAGATAAAAAAAGAGAGGAATCTAGTGTATCTGATGAAACAAGTCAGACAAGGCTTCATGAAGGGAGTTATATTTAAGAAAAGTGTTAAAAAAAAGTATATGTGTGTGCCAGGGAAGCAGAGGGGAAAAAGCATTCAAGGCAAAAGTTTTGGAAGGATGAGGGGGAAAGGATATTCAACATGAGGCAGTGTTACACTCTCAGGGATCTGCAAAGAATTTGCAGACTTGGAATATAAGGGGGCAAAAAAGTTTCTGGCAACTGATGCAGCTGGAAAGAAGTTAGGGGCCATTTATGACATGTGGGTGTTGTTTGCTCCAAATTTATTTATGGCCTTAGTGCAACCCTAGATATATCTATTTGATGATGGCTCTTATGATGGGTATTTTTGTTTTATTGTAGTTCAGATATAATGACATAATGACATTCCTCTTTTCCTGGTCTACCATGGCAAGAAGCTTGAGCACCTCGTGGGCAATGCATGGGGAACCATTGAAGGACTTTGGACGGAGACAGGATGTGACCAGAACTGCTTTATCAGCAGCAAGGTGGTTAACAGATTGGATAGAACAAGACTGGAAGCACAGAGCACTGACTGTAAATACTTGAAACATCCTGCCCAACAGAAGCTGAATATAGTCAGTAACAAGAAGGCTATGTGAGATCTTGAGTAAATAGAATTAACTGGATTTGGTCACTGGTTGAATGTGGGGCATGAAGAAGCAGTCCAGGGGAAATTCCAGGTTTCAGGGGGAACTGACAGGTTTCTGGTGAGGATGGTTAGCATTTCAGGGAGAAAGGGGACACAGCAGGAGGAAAAGAGATGCTAAGTTGAGGGCATTTTGAAGTAGGGGTATGAGTGAGGTATCCCAGGGAATTTCTTGCTAGACATTTGATTCCAAGCATCTGGTGCTCAGGAGATGGCCAGAGGACAGAGACACAAATGTGGTAGTTACCAGGACCAAAAGATCAAGTTATTGCACAAGAGGGGTTACCCAAGCAAGTATTTGAAGGGCCAATGAAAGGAGAAGAGGGCCATTGTCGGAATACTGTCGGCGGCAGACATTTGAGGAGGGAGAAGAGTTATCAGCAGAGCAGATCAAGATGGAATAGCCAGCAATATGGAAAACAAGAACAAAAACAAACTAAGGTACAGAAAGGAGAAGAATTATAGAAGATTCAGAGGAGAAACTAGAAGCCATAAGATTGTTAATTCAGAGTTATAATGACACAGAAGAAAACTTATGTGGAAATAGAGTAAGAAAAGGCAGTGGCGGGGTGGGGCGGTGCGCAGCAAAAACAGACTTTTATCTTTATTGGCTTTTTTCAGTGAAAATGCAGGCCGGATGCATATTTTTGAAGTAATCATGACAGGAAGGGGCTGTATGAGGAAAAACAGAGAGGCTAGAAGGAACACAATCATATTTGGATTGGAGACTCGATGTGTGTAAGAGAAAGTGTCAAAAGACACAGTCAGCATCCAGGGCATGCTAAGGAGCTTGAACTTTATCTCAGAGGCAACATCAAAGCACTTTAGGAAGGGCAGAGATAATTCCAGGGTTGTGTTTTAGAAAGAACATTCTGACAGCTTGTGTAGAAAAAGATTGGATGCCAGCCAGCCTATGAAAGGAGGTCAGTCAAGAGGTTGGTGAAATCCTGGACAGAGAGATTGAGAATCTTCAGGAGGGTATGCAAAGTGGGCACCAACCCCATGACCACACTCAGCGATTTTGTTATCTCTCTGATAGAGTGTTCCTTTTTGGTGGATCCTGGTGTTCCTGAAATAGCCACCAGTGTGAGCAACGACCACTTGTCTAAGATAGCTCCAAAGGTAGCTATCCACTGTGGCAACTGTGTGATTATCCTTAGCCTTCACTGGGATGATGTTTCTATTTTCCACTTCTCTATGGCCAAGGCTCAAGTCTTGAAGAAAGACTGTGGTTTCAGAGGCAGAACTTTACTCGGCTCCGTGGGTGCATCTACGTCTGGACTCAGTGATGGGCGCTCCCTAGAGGCCTGCAGCACACAGCCTCTAGACCACAAAGATAGGTTCTCTCTTTCCCCCATCCTTCATATCAGAGAATTACCAACAGGTATCCTGCACTCTCCTTCTTTCTCTAATCATGAGTTCAAACAGGTGATCTGTATTTAAGGCAGTGGTTCTCAAACAAGGGCAGTTTCCTGCACCGAGGGGACATCTGAGGGTATCTGGAGACATTTCCTGGTTATCATAACCAGGAAGAGGGGGTTGGTTCACTACTGGCATTTGTGAGTAGAGGCCACAGGTGCTGCTAAATAGCCTAGGGTACACAGGACAGACCCCCAACCTCCCAAAACAGAGAATTATCTGCCCCCAAAAGTCATTAGTGCCGGGGTTGAGAGATTCTGCTTTAAAGGACTGAAGTATTCTTTTCTCAGGTATAAGTTTGTTTTGTTTTGTTTTCACCACCTATTATAAAAGTGTACTTTTCAGGTTATCTATTTCCAGCCATGAATGGATCTTCTATACAGTGAAATGGTGAATTTAATAAATTGTTTATATTAAACCCAAATTCTAAAAAAAGTTTTATTCAATTATTAAGTATTACTCTAATCTTTTTTTTTTTTTTTTAATGGTTCAAGCCATGCCTATATGTGCTGAAGTCTCCTCTCTAGTTGCATCTTGGGCCATGGATAGATAAAACAAAAATGAAAACATGTAGGCAGGTTATCTTATCAGATTTTGACCAAAAATATTTTCAAGTGCCCTGTAAACATTTTGACCATGTACTCAAGCTCTGCTGAATCACTGAGGGTAAATATTCCCTGTTGGAATAGACTCTAAAAAGCAAATGTCCCAACCTTTATCTTTGTCCGTTGAGACTTAGGCAAAAGGTATGGGACACTATCTTCAAAAATAGCCATTATCCAACAGCTTCTCCCCAAAATATTATCTTCACTTCTTTTAATTTGCTGAGGAAAAGATTGTATGTTGCAATCTTCTCTTCTAAGCTATTTTGAGGAAAGAACATATTCTGGCAGAATGCAATAGATCTATGCCTTTATAAGGTAGGAGACAATTCACACATCTCACAATTAACTAAAAACATGCTAGGTTTATGTTAGAAAGATGATCCGTCTTCTTTGCAAGGCTTTTCTTAATTTTTGCCTCATTCTGACTTCCATTTTCCCATCTATTATTTAAAATGTTAAAAACAAAATTAAAATAAAATACTGCACTTAGCATCAACAAAACATATGTCAACAAGTCAGATATTTAAGCTTAAATATTTTTATTTATTTAATGCTTAAATATCTGTAAACTGAGTTTACAGTCTCAACAATTCAATAAAATGGCTTAAAAAAGGGATTCTCTGAGTTAGGCATCTACACTGAAATAAGCCAACTCCTTGGAATTAGCATGAAGACCAATCAGTCGCACAGGAAGCCTAGAGATGGATTCTGGTTTATGGTCAACTATGTCCTTCCACTTCGCAAGATGCTGATCAGAACTCCTTTTTAAACATTGTATCTAAATGTGCTTTTAAATGCCATCTTGCAATTTCTAGAAGGGAGCATTGGCACCATATTTTCCCTTTTGACTTTGAGTAGGATTACCAATGAGAAGCAAGTCCTAGAAAGTACTAAAATTCAGTACTTCTAGGTTTTTTTTTTAAATAAAGTAAAAATCCAATATGATTATAGAGAAAGCTGTTGCTATTTTTGTTTCATTTTCTTGTTTTTTTTTAAGATTATTTATTTACTTATTTGAGAGAGACTGAGAGAGCAAGAGAGAGAGAGAGAGAGAGAGCACAAGCAGGGAGGAAGGGTAGAAGGAAAGGGAGAAGCATACTCCTTGCTCCTTAAAGAAGCATGCTCCTTAAATACCCTCTTCTCTGAGTTGTCTATAATCATCTATCATTGCATTTATCACATTGGATCTGAATTATCTCTTAAGTCACTATCTCCCCCATTAGAGTGTGGAACCTTGAACTAAGGACTCATATTACTATATTATTTTTATTCCCAACATCTAGTCCAACTATAAAAATGAATGAATGAATGAATGGAGTTGGATGGAGATGGACCACTGAGAAGGTGCATGGAGAAGAGGTTAAAGGCAATATTAACTTGGACCCAGAAGCACCTGGAACATAGATAATTAATAGATTTCAGTATAGAAATAAATAAATAACTTCAGGTCAAACTGTGCTTAGGGAATTCTGAGTTTATTTTATATAAACTGAAGGACTCAGAGACTGTACTTGGTCCATGTCATTGTGAAATTGTGGGAAAGAATAGAATGTGTATCATTTGACTATGTTTATTAGTTGACTCTGGAATGCCCCATATCTTTTCTGGAAGTGGCATTCAGTGAAACACATTTTGGAAAATGGCTAGCTTGTAGGTAAGGGTCTTTGGTGCACCACCTTTAAAAAGAAGTGAGAGGAGAATGCCTGCATGGCTCCTTTGGTTAAGTATCCACTTTCAGCTCAGGTCATGATCTCAGGGTCTTAGGATTAAGTCGCACATAGGGCTCATTGCTCAGCTGGGAGCCTGCTTCTACCTCTCCCTGCTGCTACCTCTGCTTGTGTGCTCTCTCTCTTTCTCTTTCTGACAAATAAATAAATAAGGAAGTTAGCCATTTATGAGGAGTAAAAAGGAAGAAAATAGAAATTTGGTAGGGAGATTTGGAAATCTTATCTTCAGAGTAAGTAGTATGGATATATGAAAAAGAAAGTTTTTTAGATTATGCAGAAATGGATTGAGCTCAATTTCATAGAAAAAAAAAAAAAACAACTAAAAAAATGCATAAAGATTTAGAGTGGAGTTCCCAAGCTAACCTAGAGGCAAGATATCCAATCGTACCTGCTTTCTCTGTTTTAACTTCCTCACAGTTGTATGTGAAAGTGGATTTAACATCTTTTGTGTTGCTTACCAACACCCTACATGATATATGGACCCTCGCAAACATTCCTGCTGTGCTATCAGCACTCAAGGCTCTTTGCTCTCTTCTCCACTATAGCCACAGGAGTCCTTGCTGTCCTTTCAGCATAAAGAACACAGTCACGGGGCACCTGGATGGCTCAGTGGGTTAAAGCCTCTGCCTTCAGCTCAGGTCATGATCCCAGAATCCTGGGATCAAGCCCCGAATCGGGCTCTCTGCTCAGTGGGAAGCCTGCTTCCTCCTCTCTCTCTCTCTGCCTACCTCTCTGCCTACTTGTGATCTTTGTCTGTCAAATAAATAAAATCTAAAAAAAAAAAAAAAAGAAGAACACACTCACCTCAGGTCCTTGTGCCATCTCTTCCCTGAGTCTGGAAAACTCTTCCTTAAATGGGCACCTCCTTAAGGATTCCTCCTTTATCTAAAATATCCTGCCACGGCTTCCCTTGGTCTTCTGTATGTTTCTTCACAGTGCTTACCACTGCCTGGCATATTGCTTACATGTGTATTGTTTTATTTCCCTTTACTGGAGCATAACCTCAGTAGGGCCCTGGGTCATAGGAGTTAAGGATCTAACGGTAAATGCAGTAGAGATGATCCTTGCCCTCAGGGGGCTGCCAGACTCAGATGAATTTAGGTCTCTCTCCTCTGCTCCCACTGGAGAGTTCTTAGCACCTTTGACGATCTAAGAAAACCAAGGATGATGCAGTAATACTAAATTTTCTCCAAATTTGCCAAAGGTGTGATAAAAATCCTGGTCACAGAACTTTTTCACAATGTTACTGTGAGCTCAATGAGATGATGTGTCTGCACCAGATCTTTGTAAAAGGTAAAATACTGTAGAATCATATATTATTACTAGTGTTTAAACCGGCACTTACTTTTCATTTAAGCTTATATTCTGATCCAAATTAACAACACAAAAAAAGCACCCATCTTTCAAATGAATAAATTGTCCCTAGGCATAAATTTAGTACATTCAGAAACACATTAGCAATTTCAGGCTCACCAGCTTCTAGAATTCTAATTCTGGAAGGGACCTTAGAGATCACCTAGTGCAACCCCCTCATTTTTGTATTTATGCTTACGGCACTAATTATTGCAATCTATTGCAATGAGCAGTGGTCGAGAGGCACTAACAGACTCAGAGGACTGCTCCATGTACTTGGCCTCTAATTGGTGGTTAAAACTCAATTTGGGCATGAGAGAAGGGATTTCTTTTTTCTTTTCTTTTTTTTCCCCCTTTCTAATTTCTTTCTTTACTGAAGAGTGAGAAAGGAAGATGTTCTATATTAGAAATTGTTTGGTTGAACTTGTCTTTCCTTGCTGAAGTACATTTTGCTGTTTGAAGGACAATAATCTGGATTGAAAATTGCTCATTGCAATGTTCTGAACCATTCTGATGTCAATATTTGGATGTCAAAAATTCAATGGGCTTCATGATCTAGTCAGACATCAAACAGAAAATAGAGCATGATTCCACCAGAGAGAAGTGAATGGATCCTTTCATTAAAATGCATTTCAAGGGGCCAGTGGGTGGCTCAGTTGGTAAAGCAACTGCCTTTGGCTCAAGTCATGATTCCAGGGTCCTGGGATCGAGCCCCATATAGGGCTTCCTGCTCATCGGGGAGCGAGCCCCACCTAGGGCTTCCGGCTCAGCGGGGAACCTGCTTCTCCCTCTCCCTCTGCAGCTTCCCCTGCCTGTGTTCTCTTGCTCTCTCTCCTGTCAAATAAATAAATAAAATCTTTAAAGAAAATTAAATAAATAAAAGTAAATGCATTTCAAGAACTGGCACAATGATCTTCTTAATGAACCACTTCAAAAGTCAACTTTGTAGGGGCACCGGGTGGCTCAGTGGGTTAAAGCCTCTGCCTTCCTCTCAGGTCACGATCCCAGGGTCCTGGGATGGAGCCCTGTGTCAGGCTCTCTGCTCAGCAGGGAGCCTACTTCCCCCTCTCTCTGCCTCTCTGCCTGCTTGTGATCTCTGTCTGTCAAATAAATCAATAAAAATCTTTAAAAAAAAGTCAACTTGTACAACTACGTGTAGACATTTGTTAGTGACACTAAAGACTTTAAGAAATCTTTATGCCATTCTTATAAAACTACTAACAATTTAAAAATCCCCATTGCCATAATTTGCAAATGTGAGTAAAGCATTATCTTGTTTTTTTTGTTTGTTTGTTTGTTTTTTTTTTAATTTTCAGGGGATGGGGGTAAGGAGAGAGCTTATCCCCCTTTCAAACTTTTTATTCTTTATCAAAGTATTTTCATTAATTAAACTCAAGGTGACTGAAATGCTCTTTTAGCCAAAATTGTTACACAAAATTTGCAGGTTTGATCTAAGTTTTTAGTATAATTAGCTAAAAAAAAAGTTTCAGAATACACTGACAAGAACAAGATTAATAGACTGAACATATAAAGAATAGCAAAAGAATACTTTTTAGTTGGATAAAAACTATATTGTGTGTTGTAGTTAATATATATTTATATACTATGCTCTTTTTAAAAGATTTTATTTACTT
Organism: Mellivora capensis; assembly: GCA_004024625.1. NCBI lineage: Eukaryota > Metazoa > Chordata > Mammalia > Carnivora > Mustelidae > Mellivora > Mellivora capensis. The sequence goes on from PISX010011224.1 coordinate 54,736, forward strand.
ATTTGTGAGAGAGAGAGAGAGAGAGAGCTAGAGAGAGAAAAGAACTAGAAGTGGGGAGGAGCAGAGGGAGAGGGAGAGGCAGACTCCCGGTTGAGCAGGAAGCCAGCCCAGGACCCCGAGATAATAACCTGAGCCAAAGGCAGATGCTTAGCCAACTGAGCCACCCAGGTGCCCCATTATTTATATACTATACTCTTAAAACACTTTCAAAAAATTGTACTATATTGAAACAGCTTTTTAAATTCTACAATATCCAACATCGGGTTTAACTAACTCTTTTACATGTGTTCACTCATCACTTCGGGATTGTGGACATAGGCTAGACTGTTTACCAAATGGATTTTTCAGGCAAAGTTCCACTGGTAGAACTGAATAAAGATAACAATACTTATGCATCGTACCAGTATATGACTAATAACTCCAAGCAATAAACTGCCTTAGATAGAGATCTATGTTTAGTAATGAAAATGTAATCATAAAAGTGTAACTCACACTGGAGTTTCTGTCCTGCCAAGCCAAGTTACCATCAGCAAACATGTTAATGCTTGACAGCATATTTCAGCACCTTAATATCAGAAAATAAGGAAATGCCAATTTTATTCAGAACTCAACAGATTCCATCTACCTAGGCATCTCCCAACTTGTGGGCTGAATATAATTTTAAAATTCTGATTGCTCAATAACTGATAATCATCTTTTAGAGATTGTGTCTCTTTTTCAAGAGGCAAGCAGTAATTTGTAGTAAAGGTGGTTTTTAAGATGAAATGTCTCTAATGTTTCATAGTTTTTTAATACCCTGTAACTTTTTTAGCAAGGATATTTTATGACAGATTCATTCTTTTCTTCCTCATTCCCTGTGTTGTGCCTTATCCCATGTGTCAAGACAAATGTTTCCTATCATTAGGACTATTTTATTTTTTTGTGGTTTTTCTTTAGTCATTCATTTCACAGACATGTATTGTGTTTCTTTTCTCAGGAAAGGCAACCCTGTATTAAGAGCTAAGGGTACAAAACTGAATGAAATAGTCCCTTCCCCACCAGGTGCATACAGGGTTCCAGGATAGGCATTCGTGGTTGTAAATACAAGATAACTCACGACAGAGGAAGAAATGCCTATAAAGAGAAAGAGACAGTAGCTTTAAATCTAGAGAAGAAATAGAAATTTTCCCGAAAATAAGACAGGAAAGTCTACTGTGGCTATAGAGACTAGCACAACTAAGGCACAGAGTGGCTTGTGAAGGTGCATTCATTTCTGCCAAATGGTGCAAAGTTGAGAGCACCTGGACTGGAGAGGTCAGTGGTGGGCAATATTTGAATGAGCTTTTTATAGGCAATGCCAAAGCATGTGGATTTTATCCCAATAAAATGAAATGTTACATGGTATTAAAATACTAATTTAGACTTTAAAGAGTATTTCCTGTTTTTTCACCTGTCAGTTAGAATCAACATCCTGATTGGGTTTACTTACATCACCTACACACCCAAGAACTGCTTTAACACCAGAATTGCGCAGCTGTGGAGAACAGTCTGAGCCCAAGACTATCATGTAGACTCATTCATGAGGTTACTCTGAGTGGTAGCATCCAAGAGGTCCTAACACAAAGCATTGGCTACTGGGTCTGCGAAGGGATCAATGTCCAGAGCAAGCCTGGAGGAATGATTTTGGAACTTTAGGACAAAACTGTAAGGCATATCTCTGTGGCTGTGGCTGTGGTCTTACACATGTTGGGTAGAGCAGGTAGATGGCTGCATGCTGAAATTTCAGGCACATTAAAAGAAATAAGTGGCCCAAGGTATCTAACATATACGATTGGATCCATCCCACTGGGGAAGGCGTTGTGCACTGAAATTGCCATTAACACACAAGCACGCACCCAGGACTTATCCCATAGGCATATTATGTGTCAATAGTTCTGGCTCCCTGAAGGACACCGTGTGTTCAATGTCATCTCAATTTGAAGGAAATAGTAAGTAAATTGGAACCTGAAGGATTGACTTTTCCACGCTGGCCAAAATAAGAGCAGAGTGCAAAGTTAGAAGGAGGCAGAACAAGAGAACAGATGGGATTAGGGAGAGGTGTAGGAAGGCTTTGGTTTCTCCTTGCATACCTATTATATCACTATTCTGAAGGCTTAAAAGCCTATTTCACTAAAAGTCATGCAAACTGTAGGAGAAAACAAAAACTAAAAAAAAAACAAAAACAGAAACAAAAAGCATTTATGGCTAACTAAGTTACAGGTGACTGTGTGCTACCAGCTGTTAGATTTAAGTCCTCTTCCAAGATGGAGAGACTCCTCAGCCTTCTCTAGATTCTGGCCATTTGGTTCAGGTGCCATCAGTCTTCTGACATTACCTTCCTTCTACTTGTCTCCGTGGGGTGGAAACTTCTTTCTTATATGAATCCAATAATTTACCTCCCTAAATGTAGACTGACTGTGCAGTTGCCTCTTTCTCCAAAGTCCTAGAGAATTCCAGGATCTCAAAAGGATCTGACTAGCCCCTGGCATCTTTTATTATGTGCTGTTTGTGTGTCTGACTCCTGTCATTAACCTGAAAGTAGCCTGACCTTGACCTTTCGGTGACCTCTTCTCACCTTGCACTCTTCAGTGCAGTGTCATGCCTCTAATTGCTTACGATAGTCCTCCTCTTCTCCTATACCAAAGCCCCATGTGCCCTTCTTTTCCACCTCATAAGCTGCTGCTTTGTATTTGAAAACTGCCCCCCTGTTCTACCTGCATGTACAGAGCATTAAGCACTGAGCTCATTAATTAATCAAGGATTTAGTCCCAATTATTCCCTCCATTAATTTCCCTGAAGTCTATGTGTGTGAGCAGCATTTGGGGAGGGGGGGGTGTAGTAACTAACAGTGTTCCAAAGCCCCATTGTCACTGTGTATTAACATACACGAACTACGTGCTCAAATAGTAGTTACTGTAACTAGATGATATTTTTTGGACCCTTCCTGTGTGTCAAGCATGTATATGTGTTTTACACTTTAACATTTTAGCTCTGAACACAACCACAGGACCATAGAGCAAGTTAGAGGCCAGTTCTCTTAACATTCCAGGAGTTTTAAAAGTGTATTCACAATAAAACAAAAAGGAACATGAGATCTTATGAGCCAGAGAGTGAAGTTTTTGAGCAATATTATAAATAAGCATTTTTTCCTTTGGCATTTTTTTTGTCTTAAAACAGCAAAGTTGGAATATAAAGACAAATTTCTTAAGCCTCCTAGAAAGCTTAGGATCTAAAGAAAGTGAAAGGAAGCAAAGATCCAACCTAAGCTTTGACCCACTTTTCAAGATAATAAACCAGAGAGATCGTTCCTTAGCCCCTGCCCCCGCAAAATGCTGGGAGGGATTCTTCATTATCATTTCCACAATTCGTCAATATCCTATTTTCAATTCTATGGAGAAGGAATTTCTGTCCAGTAAAAAAGAACATAAAACAGCTCTCTGTATATAATAGATTCTGCTAAATACCCAGGATTTCATAATACAGCACTCAATTTAAACAGCCATCCTCCAGGCTCTGATCAGGATACTTCCTCCCAACACTCAACAGTCTCCTTCCTTTTTCACAGATAAGTGCCAAATCTTAGACACAACAGCCTGCTTTCAGAAATTTAGAGTATTTCCTGAGTGACAGGACATCAAATCTGTAATATGTGATCTTGCCAAAGTAGTGTTTTGGTTTATTCTCAGAACTCACATTATATTTTAGATCACTATCAGCAAGCACATTACTAAAGATCTCTGAAGAGTTAAAAAAAAATCACATAATATTGTAGATACATTTGGCGTATTTTTCTGTGTATATATTTAACTGTGTTTAAACAGAGTAACCATAGATCTAAGGCTTTTGCACTTTGCTAATTTTCTTTATTAGGAAGCAATTAAACTATTCTTGTCACCTTAATGATATTCTTTTATTAGAGAGAAATTTTAAAGAATCTCAAATATCATAAAATGTCCAAGTATATAAATATCTGAGACTTCAGAAACTTAGTACTCTATAAATACATCATTATTCTGATAATATCTACTTGCTTATCGGAATGGTTTAAATGTAGACTCTGCCTTAGCAATGATTATGGAAAGTTATGACTATAAATACAGTATTCTTTTTTGTTATTTACTCCCTTTCATTAATGCAATTTTTAATGCCTGGTGCCTCCACCTTATGAAGTGTATCCGGGTGTGTGTCTTAGGACAGATTGTTGTTAAAATGTAGTGACTAACAACTCCCAAATCACAGGGGCTTAAAATGACAAAGGTTTATTTCTCATTCACACTTCACTTCCATCCTAAGGAGGCTCTCCTCTACATTGTCCTCACTTAGGGACCCAGTCTGCCCAGGATTGGACAATCAGGCATGTTACAGATGGTGATGATAAAGGAGGGGACATGGCAAATTACACACTGGTTCTTAAAGGTTGCCATGCAAAAGTGACACTTAATCACTTTTGCTAACATCCTAAAAGCCAAGAACGAGCCTGATCTCAAAGAAGCTGGAGAGGTGTGTGCTTGGATGCGGAAGAACTGGATGTAACAGGGAAGAATACTAAGAGCCAGTCTGGTCATTAAATGTCTAGTCAACTCTTCATCCCACATGCAAAATATACTCCATCCCTTTCCACGTGAGATGACAAATTGCTGTTCAGTCACGGCGTCAAGCTCAAAGGGCTGGATCTCTGGGTGACAGGCTGGAGCGGTCTTTACCATAGGAGGTGATATGCAAGAGTCTGCATGTCCCGGCCAGTTCTGCTCCACAAACACCCAGGACCCAACAGGGGAACAAAGACAAGATAACCACAATGAACAGTTGCATTCAAATAAAAAAATGGGAAGATGCACGGCAGACACGGGGCTGGCTATAGTGATCTAAAATCCTACCGCTCAACTCTTGATGACTCACTTTGAGGAGGCACTATTTTCACTTCCTGGGAGCAGCTTCCTTTCTTTTATTCTCTGTGGCCTCTGGTTCAGCCTCTCCTATAGATTCTTCCTTTTCCATCACTCTTCTTTGCATCTGAGGTGGGTAGCCAAAGAACATGCTTTCCCTGGTGACTGAGCAGCCTTCTTCAGCTCCTGTCCTTCCTCCAGACAACCAGAAATCCATGGACCATTTTTTTAAACTCTTTATTTAAATTCAATTTAGTTAACATATAGTGTATGATTCATTTCAGAGGTAGAGTTTAGTGATTCATCAGGTGTATATAACACCCAGTGCTCATTACATCAAGAGCCCTCCTTAATGTCCATCATCCAATTACCCCATCTCCCCATCCCCTGCCCCTCCAGCAACCCTCAGTTTGCTTCCTTGCGTTTGGCATCTCTTATGGTTTGCCTCCCTCTTTATTTTCATCTCATTTTATTTTCCCTTTCCTTTCCCTATGTTCATCTGTTTTGTTTCTTAAATTCCACATATGAGTGAAACCATATGGTATTTGTTTTTCTCTGACTGACTTATTTCAGTTAGCATTATACCCTCTAGTTCCATCCATGTCATTGCTAATGGCAAGATTTCATTCTTTTTGATGGCTAAGTAATATTCTATTGCATTAGTATGCATACACATGCACATACACATCCTACAGGCCATTTAAAGTTTTAAATAGTCTGTCCCTTTCAATCCAGGTTGATGGTCCTTTTGACAGTACAACTTCCTTTAAAAACTAATTGGTTTTTTATCTATTTCTATGTGAGCTCTATTTTCTAATAGCCACACCTATAGATCTTTTGAGATGTAATTTTCTTATAGTGCTAATATGTCTTGGCTTTCTCATCCCCATGCCTTTTGTATTTAATTGTAGCTGCATTGAGCCCAGCAAGCTTTGGTGGAAGAACCATAAACTTAGCATCCTTTTTCTGAGTCATTTTGTTCAACTTAATGGATTTAACAAACACCACATTCTCAGTGAGACCTTTACTCTGAGACCCCTTAATTCTTTCAATTATTTTACTAACTGGGATGATGTCCACACCCCCACATTTACCTTTGTGGAAATAATACACTTGATTGGCCTTTTGGTGCTCAGTTTTTTAGGGTTATTTTTAAAATGATGATTTAAGGAATTTGTTCAATATAATGGTTCCATTAGCAAAGATTCAAATTGATGTTCTGTTTATTTAGGACTTAATGATTCAAAATCAAAACTTGGAAAATTCACTTGATGTTGGATAAGCAACAAAATTATGCCTATTCATAAGGTATGAAACTGTTATCAAAACCCCACATTCAGAAAATTTCTAGTTAACCATGAATCTTTAACAAAGAAAATCCATGGATTTAGGTCCACATTCATGTTTTTAGGTATAAAAGTTACATACTTTTATAACATATCCATTTTCATTTCAGTTAAAAAACTAACATGAGGTGGCCTGAAATATGTCTATGACTTTTCCCAACCTTGTATCTAACTGTTTTCAGCAGAGTGTGGGGGATTAAAGGCTTGCCCCTTCACCCATGGAATGGGAAGATCTATGTCCCCTTCCCCAAATGTGGGCTGTCAGACTGACTATCCAGTGAGATATAGCAGAAGTGACACTCTGTAACTTTGGATCTCAACTTTGAAAAACTGCAGCTGCTGCTTTTGCTCTTCCACAACACTGCTTCTCAAATGTGGCCCCCCAGGTAAGAAGTCTGTGGTGCAGTCATCAAAGATGCCCCTTTATGCCACGAGCATTGCCTTTCAGCAAGCATGCCCTCGTGGAATTCCCTTTGCTGGAATCTGGGCTGGCCCAGTGATTTTCTCTTGACCCATGGAAAATGGCTAAAATACTGTGCTGTAGCTTTGAAGTAAAGTCTTAAGAAGCCTGGCAACATTGGTCTGAGCCTCTTGAAACTCTCACTCTTGGAATGCTCCTTCTAAAAGCTCAGCTGCCAGGATGTAAAAGAAGTTAAGGTCACATGGAGAGGGCACATGGAAGTACTCATTCCAGTGGACAGTCACAACTGAGCCTCTAGCAACAGCCAGGATCCACTGCTCATCATGGGCCTAAGGTTTTTGAGCATCTAGCCCAGTCAAACTTTTGAATAATTGCCCCCTCAGATATCTGAGGGCAACCGAAGAGAGACCCCAATGCCATGAGAAATAATAATTAATTATTGTCTTATTACACAGCAATGAAAACCTGGAACCAAGTTTAATTACTCTGAAACCTTCATGCAATGAGGGAACCCTAGCTAGCTAAGTAGAGAGAGAGAGGGAGGCCATGTGCAGAAACACAAGGAAGCAGATATGCAAGTGCAATTTTTTTGGACTCTCCAGACTGGTGTAGCCTCCAGGTGAATGAAGATGACCTCAGTTGTTAACCACATGGAGCAGAAGAACTATGTCACTGAGGCCTAGCTTAGCTCCTGATACCCCACATCATGAGAAAATAAATTGCTTTCAACCATAACATTTGGGGGTAATTTAATTGCACCATGAGATAACCAAAACATAGACTATTTAGAATTGGGTCTATATATTTGCAGCTAAATCTTTTTAAACCTTATTTTTAATATATCCATAAGTTAACAGGAATGATGGACAGAAGTCTAAGGGTACTTTAGAATATGTGTCTGCATGCATTGGGAAGAAATTAGATTATTCACATACTTATGGCCAAACTGTTGGGTGGGAACCATGATGGGAATGGGTAGGGGAAGAGACTTGATTTGTATGTATTGGTGGAGGACACAGACAAGAGGTTATGTAGAGGATGCAGGACTTAAGTCGCTTGAGGCTCCCAGCTGTCTGCCCACAGCACATTGATCAGTGCATTTGTGGGCTGCTTATTCCTTTCCCTCCTTCTCTTTGATGCATTTCTTTTTTCACTTCTCCATCTCCCCATATACAGTATATCCTCACTTTTCACTGTGATGCCCACCAGCATGCCAGTCGATCACCCTTACTCGAATATTAGGAGAAAACCAAAGAGCACAACCAATGCATGAGCCTAGCTCTTTATCACGCTTTCCCCGGTTGCCCTTTTTCTTCCAGTTACTCTCTGAATCGACACTCCTCCTCTAGAGAGCAGGTGCTCCTGGGACCAAGACATCTGCTCACTCACCCACAGCCCCCTGCGCTAGATCCCACTGACAGTCTGTATGCGCTGTGGGAGAGGAATGAGTTCATGATATTAGTTGCTCCCCCCAAATCATGCATCTGTCACTTCTTTCCATATTATCATCCTGGTTTGAAACCCACTCTTTTCCGGAAAGCTCCAACCTCAGAAGCTGCTTGGTTACTTATGAACAGTATATTCTTGGACCCCAAAATCCCAGTGGCAGTTTCGTCTGAACAACTGTTAACTGAACAGTGTAACTGCAAGACATAACACAGCAGCAGGCTCTGCAACTCGGGGAAGGTGACAGCATGGCTGCCCAGAGGCACTGCCGTAGTCGCTGAGAGTTTTACCCTCCCAGAGCACTGACACCATCCCCTTTGGTCCCTCCTCCAGAGAGAGAGTGCTTTTCTAGCATGTCCCCATCATGCTCAGGTCAGCTCTAAAGAACGTGGTCTGAGATTTTTCACTTCTTCCATTAAAAAAAAAAAAAATCTAAAATATGCAAATGCTTAGCCGAGAGGAAGAGCTGGCACTTTCATCTTCCAGAATGTAAAGGAAGCAGTGGTGAGAACTGCTACTCTGGATTTAATTCTAACCTACAAGGAAGGACATGTGGCGGGGGGACGACTCCAAATAACAGGAAACTTAGAAGAAAGAAATGACCTCATCTTGGAGTTGCTAATTATCGAATAAGAATGTAAGGGGTATATCGGATCCAAACCAGCCTTTACAAAGGCAGATTTCAAAAGTTTCCAAGAGAATATTAAAATATATACATACGTGTCAACTGGCTAGAGTTTCGAAAGTAACGGGAGTTGAAAATTCTTAAAGTAAGCAGGCCAGGAGCAAAGGAACAGAAAAGGACACATCGCAGCAACTGCAAATGTTTCCGAAGAGAAAGAAATCTGGGGGAGCCTGGACTGGAGAGTGTTCTAGAAAGAAATTAATGTGGCTGCAAGAGAAACTGGAGGGACTCACATTTGAAAACACTGCACATGAGAGATGGGAGGGAGAACGTGTGGACCAAAACAAACAAACCAAAACAGCACTCAGCAAATCTAGTGGCAAGGAAGTTAATGTTTCAGTGTAAATTAGGGCTTGCAGAAATGCTCATAACAACTACAATGCCTTTGAATGAATTTGGATAATGAGGGATAGGGGAGACTGTTAAGAGGGATCATTAACAAACGACGGAGAACAAAATAACAGTATTAATAAACAGATTTGTTGCCTCAAGAATTCCTATCAGTAAAAAGGAATCCAAAAGGTAAAGAGCTAACAAACTTGTATTTAAATAAAACCAGCATCTGAGCTAGATAAAAGGCATCTGACAGAACAGCCCCAAACTGCTCCCTTCTCTGAGCCAAGGTAGAGAGTGGCACAAAAACAGAAACGTGGCCAATCGGAGAAAAAATGGGGAAGAGGTTTAGGGCTTCACTTCCCCACGTGTTGCCCTACAGACCAGCAGCATGGACCTGGCTTGGGATCCTGGTGGGAAGACAACTCTGCAGGCTCCATCTCCAACCTGCAGAACCTGCACTTGAACCAGATTCCCTGGGATCTGCATACACATTAATGGCTGAAAAGTTCTGTTCTAGAAAGATATAGATGGGCAAATAATTTCATTTTCAACACATGTCAATTCTGTTGAAGCACTCCGAGTTTTGAGCCTAATCTCAGTAGAGCTGGAGAAGGTATTATTCGAGATGACTCATGCACACACCGAAGGGCTACAGGAACCTCTAGGACTGGCAGAAGTCCCCTAAAAACAAAACAAGTGGAAGGGGAGATGAACCATGAGAGACTATGGACTCTGAAAAACAATCTGAGGGTTTTGAAGGGGCAAGAGGTAGGAGGTTGGGGGAGCCAGGTGGTGGGTATGATGGAGGGCATGCATTGCATGGAGCACTGGGTGTGGTGCATAAACAATGAATTCTGTTACGCTGAAAAGAAATTTAAAAAAAAAAAAAAGCAAGTAAACTAAACCTACTGAAAAGCTAAATCTGGGGTGGGAGAGCAGAGAGAGCGCGCCATGTACTTTCTGTTTGCTTTTTGTCCTGTTTTTGTTTTTCTCATATGGGACAGGACAACATAAATGTTAAGAACAAAGGTTCTGGGGATGCCTGGGTGGCTCAATCGGTTAAGCATCTGCCTTTGGCTCAGGTCATCATCCCAGGAACCTGGGATCCAGCCCAACATGAGGCTCCTTGCTCAGTGGGGAGTCTGCTTCTCCCTTTACCTCTGCCCCTTCTCCCTGCTCATGCTTTCTCTCTTGCTTGCTCTCTCCTTCAAATAAATAAATAAAAAATTTTAAAAAAGAAAAAAAGAACAGAGGCTCTGGTGCCTGGTTATTGGGTTTACAGCCTAGTTTTTTCACTTACTGTGTGACTTTAATCAATTGCTTAACTTCTCTGTGTCTCAGTTTCCTCATCTGTAAAATGAGGGAAATGATAGTGCCTGTTTCAAAAATGCCAGCGAGAATGACACGAGGGGCTAAAAGTCAAGCACTTCTAAAAGTGTGGAGCCTGGTTTGGGTTCTGGAACAGGAAAAGGACATTGGTGGAAAAACTGGTGAATTTCAAATAAAGTCTGTAGTTTAGTTGATAGTAATGCCCTAATGTCATTTTTTTTAGCTTTAATAAATGCACATGGTTATATAAGATTTCATGATGGGGGTACCTGGGTGAAAGTATATGAAACTCTTTGTACTATGCATGTTTTTCATAAATCTAAAAGTATTCCAAAATAAAGTATATTAAAAAAAAAACAATTTCTGTAAGATAGTGCCTAACATGAAATGAACAGTAATGTGAGCTATTATAATTGTTATAAAATGTTGTTTATTTATAAATCCATATGTAGAAATCTAAGGATTCTAATCTATGCATACTCATCCTGATTCAGCAGTCTTCTCTTTCTTTTCTTTTTAAAGATTTTATTTATTCTTTTGAGAGAGAGAGACAGAGAGCACAAGCAGGGGGAGAGGCAGAGGGAGAAGGGGGAGTAGGTTCCCCACTGAGCTGGGAGCCAGATGTTGGGGCTTGATCCCAGGACCTGGAGATCATGATTTGAGCTGAAGGCAGACACTTAACCATCTGAGCCACCCAGGTGCCCCCGGCAGTATTTCTTGAGTGAAGATTTAGAAAATGTAAGTTGCAGGTTTTGAGATAGCACAAAACTGTGAAGGAGCCAGGGTATTTAAAGCTTGTATCAACTAGGTTCTTTACAGGAAAAAACTCTGACTGTAGCTTTGGTGCAGCTTACAAAATCAGAGGAGACCCAGAATCATGGGTCTTGGGAAGGGTGGGGTCAGGGAAACTCTGGGGATCTACATGGCAGGAAAGATTGGACAGTCTTGAGTGGCACAGAGCTCAAGGGTATGTATCTGACACTAATTTTCACCTTTGGGCCCCTCCAAGACTCATGTTCCATTAGTCCAGCCTGGTTGATCTGTTCCCTCTGGAGTCCAGCACATGACTCCCCAGAGAGTGGGGAGGAGAGCTATAATGACAAGGAAGGGGCAGAGAGATGGGAGACTGGGCTGGTAAAAGGAAGGGAAATCCAATACGGCCATAACCATAGTGTTGAAAAGACCTTAATA